>VZTU01008910.1:143176-180335 GCA_013400835.1 Zapornia atra
ACGCCTCTCCAGGATTTTGTTCTGTTCTGTGCCTAGCAGCAAACGTATCAGGGCTGTGCAAGTAAAGAATACAAGAACTGCACTGAATATGGATGAAAGAAAAAGGTGGCATGATCAGCGATTCACAGATGATCTTCAGTTGCCTATAACATGGATGGACTATTGTATGTAAAGAGAATATATGATAGCATTGTGACTTACAAATACTCAAACCTATTTTCTATGACCTACCTGATGGACCACATTTTGCTCCTCATGAGCAAATTGTTCATTCAAGCAAGTCCACCTCATTTATTTCTTTAAACAATAGTTGGAGATGTCCATACAGAAAATTCTGGGCACCCACAGAGTTAACTAGGTCCAGAATTGTAAATTATGGCCACCCAGCAGCAAAAAATCATATACAAATAATGAATCAACTCGGTCAGCCAATAAATCAAATCCATAAAAAGTTACCCAAGGGTTTTACAACATACCACCAAGTATTCAGTATAGCTGTACACATATATATATGCACACACTTAAGCTTAAAACCATATTTTATGTACCTATGTCTGTTGAATGTGCATGTGTAAATTTCTAAATATATAAATCCATACCCATTTATCTGATTTAAGAAATATTTTTATACATGTGGGTGATTAATTTACTTTTCACAGAAATGTGCTATGAAATAAGAAAAAAAAATGAAGCCATTAAAGAAATGCTGGGAAGTCCAAATATAAAGGTGACTGGCATGGTTTTTACTTTCTTTTAGATCCTAGTTACATTCTATTTAATAAATGAAATCTGTTCTGTTGCAAAATAATTCTAAAGCAAACTTAAATCCATAAGATAATGAAATTTAGTCTGCAGAGTGAAATACTGACCTCTGCTTGTATGACCAGGGTTTCTGCATGTGCAGTACCACAAGTTTCCCATATTTCAGTCTTCTACAGTACATCATACATAATATCACATTTTATTTAAATGAAAAGTGACAGGCATGTGATATTAATCTGTCAGACATGGGTTTTGCTTTAAAATCGTACCATCTAATTATAAATGACAATAAAACAGTGAAAGAACAAGGCAAGGATAAGCAATTATAATTAACAGTGTCGCCAATGGTAGGTAGAGGTAAAATGGAGAGAAATTGAGATAGTGCTTGCTCAGTTACCACTATGAAGTCTACTATCCCAAATCAGATTAGTCTACCCAAACTATGATTTAGCATTGCAGCACAGACTCTAAGACATAGAATGTCAGCAGTAGAAGACTACTTTCCAGTGTTTACTAAGTTGAAGAACTATGTTCAATTCTTATTTTGAAATGTGTCTCTCATACTAAGCCTCATGACTCCAATGTATTCTTCCTTAACTATTTTAGCATGCCTAAATATTAGACACTAAACTTCAAAATGTGTTCAGAATAGGTCTTTAACAATGATTAAAGTTTCTTCTTGCTTAACTTCAAAGCTCAGACAGGGGAGTCTGTCCCGTTTTCAGTTCCATTCTCTGGGACCCCAGGAAGGTACCTGCTGCCTCCTCCAGATCAAACACACAAAAAATTCTATTTGAAAGAAGTTTAAAACATACTTTCAAGTGGTCTTCCTGTGCTGTAAATCTCTGTCATGACAAAGTGCAAGTCAATTGTTCCCCCCTACCATACAGGC
The DNA here is from genome assembly GCA_013400835.1 of Zapornia atra. Taxonomy (NCBI): domain Eukaryota; kingdom Metazoa; phylum Chordata; class Aves; order Gruiformes; family Rallidae; genus Zapornia; species Zapornia atra. The sequence continues at coordinate 144,831 of VZTU01008910.1, forward strand.
CAACAAAACAGTCTTGTAATGATGACAGGCCTGAAGATTGAGTCTCTAAAGAACAGTGCAAAACGCATAGGAAGATAGCTTTACTTATAAAGAAGGAGCATTTAAGACAGATAAAATGACAATAGATCCAAGCTGTTGCTTCTGGCACCCCTGCCAATCTGGCCAGGATACATCAAAGTCAGAATCAGATTCAAGTCCGCTCAGGAGTCTCTCTTCCCTCTTTTATGGCCTCATTATTAATAGCTGCATCTACAAGAAGATGGGTATCTACAAAGGTTTAAGGGTTATCTGTGTCCTGAATTGTTTGGTGACTTCAGAGGGAGCTGAGGGATATTCAGCACTTGGCATTATCACAAAACACCAAATACCAGAATTACCATATGTGTTTGATACTTCACCCAACTAACAAGGTCGTGTAAACAGATAAAATAGACGCAGAATGTTATAAATCAACTTCAGAAAAGAAAAATCCATACCTCAGCATATACAATTTTCAGAAGTTAAAACCTGTAACAATCCCAAACTTACTTTCTGCAAACATTTGGCTTTTGTTAATCACAAAGGAAGACTTAATTCAAAATAGGCTGTATTGGCTCATGCTAATCAGAACTAATTTCTGAAGACACAGCTATGTTTATATGAAAATATTTGAACCAGTGAAATACTTTCCTGAAATATTTTCACAGCTACAGCACAAAACATTTACTATGTAATATTTCCTTTCTTATTATAAACCAAGATTAAAATGCTCCTACAATAAAAGCATGTTACAACTACCTTTATGGCTTTAAAACTGCCCTACTAAGATCTCACCCACACACAAAAAAACCCCAAACATCTCCCTCCTCCCCTTCCCCCCCCCAAAAAAAAAGAGGGGAAAAAAGAAAAAAAAGTAGAAGAAATTAGCAAACATTTTCCTCAATAGCCACTTTTCACAATGTACAGAAAACACACTAAACTAATAGGCAACGCATATGGCACATCCTGTGTGTCAGTAAAGTATATGGAACAAATCAATCTTTCTGCAACACCCAAAGAAAACGCAATTTAGCCCAACATGGGAACAATGTGTATGCAGTGGCAACTGGAATATTTTTGTAAAACTGTAAATTTAACCTCATGCAAGATTCTCCCTTGGATGCACTAGTGCCTACGTAGCTTTCACTGCAATCCGTGACTGAAATCAGAAATAAATGTGAACTTGAACTGAACTCAGCGTCTGGTATGTGTTAATTTCTCTCCCCTTAAGCAAGTATCTAATTTGAAGTATCTGTTACACAGGAATTTTCTTTTAAGCATCACTACTGCTGTGTTATGTGCACACCTCCAAGGATAAAATCCCAGACCAGCTGGGGTTAATTTGCCACCAAAAAAAAAAAAGTCTCGCCATTTTTAATTATGTTACATGAAGTATCACAAATGTAATATTGAAAAATGATCCTAAAAACCCACAAATTTTGAAACATAAAAAATGCCTACCTGGTAGCCATAAAAGAAACGACATAGCCCAAATCTGTAGTTCAGCAGCCTATTTCCCACTGAGAGTGCCTACCCTGCAAACGACAGACACAAGGCTACTCTTCAAGGCTGTGTTGATAAGTCATCAAGAATGAAGCCAAGGTGGGTTTCAGACCAGCTCTCCAGGGATCACAAGGGCCCAGTTACCCAACCAGACCAGACTCTGCAGTGACTCTGCCAAATGCAGGGTATGCCTAAACCCTGCAGATGGCACCAGGGGTGGGGGTGGAGGGGACAGGAGTACTATCATATCTCTTCAGAGGAGTACGGGTTCTGTTGCTGATTTCAATTCCTAACTCTCATTGTAGGTATTGACCAATGCTGCTTTGCTTTTCTAAACCTGGAGTTAATGCTGGCAGGACAATGATATGGACTTAAGACAACTTGATATCAGGGGGTGTATTTCCATGATAGGGAATTTCCTGCTTTCCTCTTGGGAAAGACAAGCTGTGCAGAGTATGAGTGTCCAACACAGAGTCTTGATTTTCAACTTCTAATCATAGAGGCAGGGGTAGATAAAACATCACTAAGGCATGTAATCTGATGAAAGACATTTCTCAGAGTGCAGGTCTCTCATAGCCATTGTGTGAAAATATGGGATTTTTCAAGGTCCTGATATAGGGACTTCTGAAGGGAACTGTTGTGACAGGACTCAACTTATCAAGAGCTTTGAGGCAGGCATTGATAGGTCTTCTACAATGAGCTTCCACAAGAAACTGAAAGTCTTTTAACATGAAAAGACAAGATTCTCCCGGATTTAAAAGTACAATTGTGAAACAACAAAATCATCACAGTCTGAGGAGAGAGTATAGAAATAATAATAATAATAGAAAAGAATTATCTGGAATTTCTCTCTTGCCATGGGTCTGTGCAGCAGGTCATCATTTTCAGCTTTGGCTTCAGTCATTCCATGACCTTCTGAGCTGTATCAGATTTGTCTCAGATTCCCACTGGCCTCAAAGAGAGAGCACACCCCCTCTGAGGCTGGTTGTGCACTGCTGGTTCCTCTCTGAAGGGGATGTGAATTACAGGCTGCCGTGACCGTTGCACTTCCTGCACTCGATTGCCTGTGAAAGCTTTTTTCCCTGGAGCTGGCACAGCAGCTTCCCAAGGGGAGAAGGAATTTCTGCCTTCCTCTGGGGGTAAACCTGAGCCCAGAATACAAACTGAGAACCAAACTTTAAAAAATACCCAAAACACGCACACACACAAAAAAACCCCCCAAAAAACCCACAGTCTCCCCTCCCAAACCCCAAAACCTCACAGGTGGTAAAATGCAGTTTCCATACATTTCCAAGGTGATATTTTGACATTTTTCAATCCTGAGGCATATTTGACTTCTCATTCAAAACATTGTCCTTCAGAACTTTACAATCAAGTTTACTTCCAGAGAAGTGCTGGCACTACCAGCTAAGCACCACAGATACCTAAATATTTCAGAAAATGTACCCCTGAAAGTCTAGAAAATATTTTCTAAGAAATACTGAAACACCTGCTGTCCTGGGTTCAGCTGGGATAGAGTTAATTCTGACTTTCGATCAAGATGACATGTCATGGAAATGAGACAATATTTAAAAAAAAAAAAGTACATAAACCTGGCTTAAGTTTCCATCGCATTTGTCTCTGACTGAGCCTAAGCTGAGTAGAACTCTTTCATACCTAGGCTATCTTGGACATACAGGATTGTGAAAATGCTCAACCTTTCACATCATTTGTTTAACACTTTCAAAAAAAGGAACACATGCACCACACTGTTCATTTTTCACAAAAAGCTTAATACAAAAGTCATATATTAATCCACCACATTTCACTCATCCATCAGCAATCACTGGAGCTCTTGTGAGTGCAGCACATGCAAATCATAAATCACAGTTTCCTTGTACTTTTTGCGGTCTGAACACAAGGTTTGTGCTACAGGACTGAGGTAAAAACCTGCAATCACAGGCAACCACAAGCAAATCTGACTGTAACTATTATTTTTATTGGAGGAACACTGAAAAGTCACTGGGCAAGATATTACATCTACAGATAGGGTCCCTGATGGGAAGCTGCTAAAATTTCAACTTGCAAAGAATAAGGAGGAGAATGTATACACAGAGAGGTAAAGATCAAATCCCCCAAATCCCCCTGCCCAAACAGCAGCCCAGCAAATTATTTTAATTTTCATGTTCAATTTTAGATACTCCAGAGAGACTCAACAGATAGTAAGTGACCTGCAGATCTCAGTCCAGCCACGAATGTTCAAGCCTCTGCTGCCCCAGGGGACTCTGCAATAGAAGCTGATCTTTAGCAATGGACGGTGAAGCCAGAAGCTACTTGGTTTCTGTTTCTCTTAAAACAAGCCATCACGGGTTGCACTCAAGCAGAACAAAGTATACACTGCTCCCATTCTCTTTCTGTGCTGGGATCTTTGCTCCCCAATGCTCACGCGTTTCCCATAGCCATCCTTTACCTATGATACTCTCTCAGAATTGGTTTTTCTGGGTTCTTGCTAGCCTGGCCCCTTGAGAGATAAGATAGGGCTCCAGTGTCAGCAGGGACAGGCTGCCCACCAGTTGTCTTCCCACTCTGCCCTCGCCTTGAGAGCAGAGAACTGCTTACTGCTCAGTGCTCACATGGAAGTGGTTACAGTGCCAAAAGCCTAGGAGAATGAAGAGGAAGAAGCCTGAAGAATGGTGCCTCTTCCATGGACTCCTCTGCAAGGATTGCAGCCTGCCTGAGCTACTCAGGGGGGCTATGGAGTCCTGCTGGGATAATTGCTTCCTTTGCAGCAGTTCCTTGTTCTTCCTCTGGATGCCACGGTGGGTTTAAACTCCTGACACAAATTTTTGTGATTGTTAAAAGGGTATTGTAAACTGCACCAAGGGAAAAGATGGAGGGGGAAAAAAGAAAAAAAGAAAGAAAAAGAAAAGTGGCTGGAAGTGGGGTAGAAGCTGTTCTGGACACTGGAAATATCTGCGGCTCGCCTTCTTCATTTGTATTTAGAAATTATTTAGCTGGCCACGTTGGAAATCAGTGTCTCCTGTTTGTGGTGATTTGCTATTGGTGGAATGGGCTTGAAAAAATGGCAGAGAAACTGAGTTTACTCAGCACTTCCAGTTTCCCAGTTTTTCTTGTGGCTGTGTGCATGCCTTTTTTAAAAACCAGTACTATCCTAAAATAAATAACAAGTTTGGCATCTTTGGTGTAAGCACTGTAAAAGCAGATAACAAATAGTAAGTGATCTTTATAGAAAACCAGAAGTGTTACCTGATCAGATTTCAGCTCCCTTGGCAGGAATGACCTTTTTTAGGACATTGACAAGTAGTTAAAAACTGTTAATTACACTCCCATAGTAAACTTTCCTCCCTAAAAACACAGAAATAGCAACACTATAACTTCCAAATCAGATACAAACCCAAACCTTTAGTCTGAAGTAAACACTTAACTTTTAAAGCCATTACTGTTTCCTTGACAGCTACATTCAGAAAAGACAATATACTTTTGCATTTGAAAAACTAATCTACCTAACATTCTGTCCAAGTTTTTCAAAAGCATATGGCAACGGTTAGAAGCCCCTGACCAGTGCGTAAGGTAAGGAGTAGTCAGCACTTCCAACTATCAGATGGACATATTGACACGACCAGGTAGTTAAGTTTGTAAGTCCACTATCAAAATCTGGCCCTGACTGCAGATCATCAATAGGTGCTGCCTGTAGCCCATGGCATGCAATACGCAGAGAGCCTTCCAGACTGATCAGGGACCATTTAGAAATGGGACGAGTAAGAGCTGTCCTCAACAAGGTTTGAACTTGCCACTCCTGATATATACTCAATGACTCCAACCACCACTCCAATTACATGGAATTATTTATAGGAAAAATAGCTATGACTGACATTTCTCTGTGGTGTTCCCATTAATGCAAATTTTTCATCTGCTGACTTCTGCCCCATGCTGATGCACCCCAAGGAAAGATAAGGAAAATGATGCAAAAAACACATGCTAAAGAATGGTGGGAAAAGTTGACATATGGGAACAGGCATGGGAGACAGTATTTAAAGGACTGTCTTGATAGCATCTATGCAAACAAAAGACCTTATCAATAAGCTTCCTTAGTCTTGCTTCCTTTTCCAACACAAACAAACATCAACAGGATTAACCACTATTGCAATAAGTAAACACATTTCAGTAGGTCACATAAGTACTCTGATGCGTGCAATAAGGTATAACTTCATGGAAAATGTTGTTAACAGTAACTCACCCTTGTATATATTAGAGGACACATTTTCTCCAACACAGATCCACTGTTTTTGCTTGTTTATGTCTAGAAAAGGTGAAGGAATACTTGCTACCCTTGAAAATTCATTTTTAACGGAAGACTAGGAATGTGGTTTGCAAACTCTGAATAGAGAAAACATTCCAAAATTAAGGGAGAATGTTCTAAAACCCCTCAAGTGTGATGAACATAAACCAAAACATTCAGCTCAGTTAAGACTTCAACTATTTACTGGACACTGCATTATACTATTAGGCATGATGATACCTCATGCACTGCAGACTGACTTTTTCCTAAGACAGTCATATTGCTAGCTGTTGCAAAGAAAAAAGAAAGCCAAATTCTTCTGAAAATGAAGGTCAGTCATGACCAGAAAAATCAGAATTTTAGAGAATGTTTGATATAGAGGGGGTAATCAGTGTTCTGATGATTCTCTTCACCTTTTACATGGTTCCATGTATTACTACATATCTGATAAAAAGGCTAGAAAATCTTTAAATGTTTTGTCCTCTGATGAGATCAACTTCCCATAGATTACAATGAAATGCTACATTTTTTCCCCAGACCTAAAAATTGGCAGGAAATATTTGGTAGAATATAATATTAATATTTCTATTATAATTTGGAAGAATGCTTAAATATTCTTAAATTTCTGAGTACAGAAATTCTGGAAAATCCTATTAGATTCAAACTTTTGTTCAAGATGGGTAAGAACAAAAGCCTAACTGCTGTAACATAGATATTGTTACTGACACTTTCAAACACCCATGCAAAGAACAATCCAAGATGCAGGACATTCTACACATAGAATATTAAATTCTCATATTTGCTGTATTTAAAGTTGCCTTTAATCATGTGTTAGATTTTGATCTAGGCTAATTCTGCTCACACAGCAAGCTACTTTCATAGCCTGATTACTCGGAAGTAGACCACAAAGGAATGAGCTTATGATCCTAATGGTTACTTTCCAACAAATGCTTAGGAGAAATTCACCGTGAGGCAGAGGCCTAGGACTGGGCCTCTGCTGAGCCTGACCTATTCATAGCCCAAAGCAGCAACTCTGTTCCCGAGACATAAGAGGAGGCGAAAACCAAAGCAGGAAGAAGGATTTGATGAGATACACACTTCCTTGAGGAGTACAGGACCAGAAGTTTATTAAATGGAGATTTGGAAGAAGGTACACGTATGGGATGCCCTCAGAAAGAAATTTCAGATTATAAACTAGTCAGCTAGGCACATAGATATTAGAGTGGTTTGAAGTGGTGTTTCTTTTCTGTGTGAATATGTGGTTAAAAACCCAGTACTTTTCCTTTCCAGAGAGCTCTTTTGTGGCATTGTCAGCTACTGTTCAGATGCATCCAAAGGAAAAAACATGGGATTACACCTAACTGGAGTTAGTGTAATTGTTACACTGACTATTGTGAGTTTCCAGACAAGTCTATGACAGGGCAAATGATATAAATCTGACTGAAAAGTGTAAGTGACTTAAGGCTTGCTACCTAAAAGATTGTGTTGAAGGTGTCTATAGATAGGATAGAAAAGGATACAATACTGTCTCTCAACTGTATGTAAAGAGGACTGAGAATAACTTCGCATATAGTCTGAATCCAGTAGATAGGTAGGTACTTAGCTGCAATGGCCGTAGACCTATTTTAAAGCCTGCATTTTATAAAAAAATAAGGAGGAAAGAACACTAGGGTAAAACCTAGTAGACTCTGTGCTGTTAGGGATTAAAAGGAATCTTCCCTATTAGCAGAAACAAAAATTGCATTTGGATTGTCTACTGTACCAAATTAAATAGGTCATCTTTACCTCACAAAACTTTTCAGTGTTAGCTAGTGTTAATTCTCCAATGAGAATATTCAGAAATCAATTGAAATAATGTAGGAGGGAGAATAAAACTGGTTTTTATATCTATCCCTTTTGTTATTTCATGAACACAAAGCTGATGGCCATAACAGTATCTAGGAGAAGATCAGGCCAGTCAAATGGTGTATGTGTTTTATCAGAGTACAGCCTTGACAAAAATATGAATTCTGCTAAGAGGACATTTAAAGGGTACATTGTATTAAAATAACTAATTTTAATACTTATTCAGAAAATCTGTGTCAACAGACTTCTCTAATGAAGAGTTCCCTTGGCTGGATATCAGTCCCATAGACAAGAATGACATTTGCAAATATAATTTTCTGAGTTAGCAAATCAAAACCCGTTTTAATTACAGCTGGCTAATTATCCAACATGGTACCTTGGTAAGACTATTCCAAATAAGTGTCCTTAACCTGTGAGTAGCTAGAACTTATCCCACAAAGCCAATACTTAATGATGTCATTTGTCCGTCACCACATACTTTTTCGCTGTGTCACCACATATTTTGTGTAGCTATGTAGTACTGTAAGCAACAGCTCAGGTATGGATCCACCCTTTTTCAAATTGAAAAAGATTACTCACCTTCATATTTTTGCTTTATAGTCCTATAAAATAGCCCTTGCTATTTTAATAATTTAGGAAAAACAGAAGTAAAACTCTTAATAATTCACATCTAATTGAGCACAAAATACAGAAGAAAGATAATTCATTCTCAAAAATCATCAAAAAATCTTCCTAAGAAACAGCAGGGACTGAGGCTTCTGTTCAAGTTGTCTGAAACAGTGAGGGTTGATAGAGTCTCCAAATGAACAGGTATCCTGAACATCACAAGCTGTAATGATGTGTTAACCTTGGTGACAGTCAGAACAGAAGGGTCAATGGTTCAGCTGGCATCCCTGGGGGTGATCCTTCAAGGTGAATTTGAGACTCATTGACAGGGCAGCACAGTAAAACTGACACGGCAGTCTAAGAAACCTGTATGTTACAAAGATGAAGAGCTGCCTTTTTCTTGAACTTTATATTCAGAGCACTAGAAGAAATGGCCTTTGTTACGATGGTGAGTGTGTGGAGAACTCAGTTCTCCACCAGTTGAAATCATAAAAGCAAGCACTTTCAAAAGTTACCATCTACTTCTGGATTGGAAATAATTAGGCAAGGTTTTTCTGCTCTGGTTGCTCCAAATTTTAAAAGCTATTTCCTCATGTCCTACTTAAAATCTCCTGAATGCTAAAATTAATATTTCTCCTCCTGCTGAAAAATTGATTACAACTACCTATATTGTTAGCTTCAAGAGAAGCAAACACAATAGATGGCTTTTATACCACCTTTGATTCTGGATGACAAAAGTGTAGTAAGAGCTGTCATCTCCAGTTGGGTAATTCTCAATATTTCAGAATGATAAATGCAAAAGATAGCCAGGCAAAGAACAAGGGAATTTTTTTAGCAGAAGATCTCAATAGGACAAAACTGAGGATGGATATGGAGTATGCCCATAAATTCCTAGCTGGCAAAAGGAAAGTAACTTCATGACAAACCAGTAACAACAAAAAGTGAAGCCGTAACAACGGCAGCAAGGAAAAGAAGAAGAATGTCAACTCATTTAGCACTTCAAAAAGGGGCTTCTCCCCTGCTATAAATTGTACTATATACCACCTTGGAAAGGCTGAGACACCAGTCTCAGTGAAGACAAACATTGTATTTGCTCTGATTTTAGTACTGCCAGCACTGCACACCGAGAGTTCCGGATGTGCACAAAGTGTATTTTCATGAAACATACTAATCATAGTCATTGTGAATGCAAATTTCCCAGGAGTTATAATCATGCAAAGTACCTACTGTAAAAGCATTCCTAGTTTATTAATAAACTTTTGAGATCCTTGAATGCAAGTGAACGATCATTTCAAAACCATTCTGAGGCTTCACCATATAACTTGAATGGTAAACAGATGTTTTTGTTAAAGTAAAAGAAAATCTCAAAATATTTGCAGCTGGGCTAGATCCTGGAAGCCTGATGCAGTGACAAATACCAAGAGCAGAGCACGGACTGAGTATGTAAGAGAGAATATTACCCTACTGTTTTGTCTACAAAAAAAAGCCTATTTGTGATTTAAGATGTAATAACACTTTGCACTTTGGCAAAGTGGCACAGCACAGCTTTGTTGCAAGTGTCAGGCTGCTTTACCCATATGAATGAACTCAGTCCCACGACTCATGAAATGCTGAACAAGAAGTACTCAGCAATTTCAAGGCTTGCCCAGAATCAGACAGGAAGATTGCAGCAGCCCAGCAATTTGCTTTGCTTAGCTTGCAGACTTTCTACCTCAAGGCAGTCTTTACTGTACAGTAATTTTCTCTGTAGCAGCTCACTCTCAAAACTGTGTTGCAATGACTGTATAGTCTCATGGTAAAGACAGCTTATCTTTAATTCTGTCCAGTGTACGGGCTCATGAGAGAGCAGAGCCACTCATTTCCAGAGCCTGAAATATCTACCATGAACCATAAACCAGCTTTGATTGGATACCTGCAGCTTCTATGGTGACATTTTACCCTGAACTTGCAATTATTTTTCCCACTTGATTTGTGTCAGGTCTTAGTCCAAGAGAAATGCGCAAATGGAACACTAGAGCTCAAAGCAGCCCTAAGAGACAAAGGAGTCCAGATGAATGGGAAGAACAAGATCTGCAGTCTGAAATGTAGGCCATGGAGAAGGGAAGCCCAAGCCATTGTGTCAGTATCTTTTGATTTCAAAAAACTTGGCATTCTGAATAGCCTAGACAGTTGGAAAAACAATGATACAAAACACACAGACCTTGAGTCACAGTCATCTTGTTCAAGGAACCAAACTTCACATTTTATGAGGGAAGACAAAGTTACTTAAGCATACATTTCAATGGCTGGTTTCAAAATTAAATATATTCCATGTAGGGCTAAAAATCTTTCAATATATCCACCACGAAAGCATATTGCTTTCTCAAATTTTATATTTTTAACAGCATTATTTTCCCTGGAATGTTCGTGGGATTTCTTCTCTACTAAACTGAGGGGGAAGGAGTTACTCACTTTTCCCCCTCTTTATGTCTGGGTAATTTATTCTCCCCCCACGCAGCCAGAACCAGGTGGCCTTGCAGAGGCAAGCAGACAACTGACGACAGCAGCAGAGAGAGAGGCAAAAGCAAAGCTGTTGAATTAGAAGAAAATAATTAGATCCAAGTATAATTAACTAACCACACTTCCACATTAAATAAAAGAACAATCTCTATGTGACCACGCGCCAAATAGATTCTTGTTAGATAACAAATTTTTACAGAGGGGGAAAAAAATATCAATTAATTGCTCAATGCAGCGAATTAGCATGACTTGTCCTATAGCTAGATAAGGAACAAAAGTAGCTTCTTTTCTTTCCCTCTTAAGGAGGACAACAACAAGCAGGCAGACTTGGTCCTGCATGATGTTGCAAAGGAGCCTGGAATAACACCCTGCAATGTGTATTTTAGCCCCACACTACCGCACATGGTGAATATCTGAACTTGGCAGTAAGTAATTGTGAGTATATTATTACCTGGAGAGAGAGAAGTACTCTGTTGGGTTGAGGAAACCCAAGAACTGAAAAATTATTATTTTTGAAGTGCTGTGATTTGGACTAGACTTTTCATATAACCAGAAGCATCACAGGAAACTCAGTAAGGCAAAACTATCCAAACAAAGTGAAATAAGCAAAAATGAAGTTGACAGAACTTTCAAAAAGTAGATCAAAAAATCAAAGCAAACCAAACAAGAAGCTCTAATCACTTACATCTGTTAAAGGCTCCAAAAACGGGCACTGCTCTTCTTTACTATTTTTATTTTACATATTTCTTTTGATTATGAGAACATAATATGTGCAAACTCAGCACATAGATTGTTGAGGTTTTATTAAACATGTTTTTAGCGTTCGTGTCATTTTTACTTTACAAAACCAATTCCTAAAAAAAACATGATACACAGTAAAGTCTCAGTTAGCAGTTATCTGATATTTAGATTTTAAGTGACAACATGTGGCTGCTGTGGTGTGCAAGCCACTAGGAATATCAAAAATGCCAAGAACAATCACATTTATAAGGTCCGCTAGAGATTTTCAAGAACAAAAATGTACCTTACACCCCCCCTCCCCCATCCCCCAAATGGAGAGGGTTTCGGTGCTTGGAAAACAGTGAACACAGTGAGGAGCTGGGTTGCTTCACTTCACCAATACAGATTTGCTACAAATAATACAGTGATTTTAATAGAATGTTTGCATGTTAAAATCTCTTTCATGCTTAACTAATGGGGGTATCTCTGTATACAAGTGTAAAGTAAATGTAAATACAGTAAAAAATAAAGTAAAAGGCTCACAGGTCCAGAGAATTTCTTGTGCCACTTGGCACATTTGATCCGTAGGGGTCCTGAAAGTCCCACGCCCAGCAGACTGAACATGTTTTCTGCCTGCACGTGGCGTGCACACTTCAGTGTGAACCCTAATGCTCAGAGAGCCAGATTCAAAAAAGGCTTTAAATGCCTGATTCTTTGAATATTGCTTTGCTCCTCAGCAGTTTTGCTCATGATGAGGATTTGGAGAAGGCACATAGCAGTCCCTAAGGGCTAGGACCAGCCGTGTCTCCAGAAATGCATTTTTACTTGACAGGAGTATGTGCAGACTCTATATGCAGGATTTCCACGCAGCTGGTGAAGGGAGGGAAGAAGGAGAATTAACTTTCTAAACCCAATCTTCATCTTATTGTGCATAATATAAGCAAACACTCCTTTCCCAACCGCTTAAAAAAACTAACCAAACAAAAATGTTTCTTTTTCATTAAGAGAATAAAATGAATGAAGAAATAATTTCCCTCCCACATCCTTTCTTCATCTCCCTTACCCACCAAAAAAAAACCCCAACAACTAGACTGTCAGCCAAACAAAACAAAGAATTTACTTTCTCAGCATAATAAATCACCTTAGCTCCTAGCCATTCAAATCATAAAGTCCTACACGCGCAAGTAACCTCGCCTGAGATAACAACCACCTGGGTTTTTATTATTTTTTAGGGAGAAGCTTCCCAGACTCCATTTCTAAAATTTCAGATGGTCCCAGAGGTTCAAAACTCTCAATAAGCCATTTTAACAAGAAAATCCTGATAGTCTAATGTCTAGGCCCATGGAAGTCTCAAACCTCTGATATCTAACACATACTCTATTTGCTGCAGGCATTTATTTTCTTTTTTTATCTAGGTCATCAGTTCATGACTAGGGACAGACACAAAAGAGAAAAAAAAAAAGAACCCATGGAGAATTTTGACTCAGTGAGGAGTTTTCAAATTCCTTTAAGTCCACGCAGTATCTGCAAAAGAATTTAATTCTTCATCTTACTTTTACATTTAAAAGTAGAATAGTGTAAAATAAAGTTGAGCATAGAAAAATGCATACCTAGTTCACATTAACGGAGTACTTTGCATTACTAAGGGGTGAAACAATACTGAGAAACCATAGTTAGGCACATCTAATGCCAAACATTTTAAGTGGCAAGAAAACAAGAAAGCTGAAGCATCACTGATGCAAAGGAACACTTTCAAGCTGTCAGACAAAACAGAAGGTGCATATTCTCTTAGCTATAGGGACAATATGATCAGCAATAACTTGGTTTAAAATACCAGCAATTAAATGACCATAACGAGCTTTTTAATCCAATGCTGAACTCTAACTGAGTTTTAATTCCAGAAGTTTTCGTTAGTGTGAACACAACTGGTAAATCTCATAACCTCACACAGGAGGTTACATTATGACCAGGCATGACCTTAGGACCACAGGAGGTCAGTTGGGTCCTAAATGCAAAATCTAGTCTCTGTGATAGCCAGCACAAGCCTACAGAACCTGGTGTGTACCCCTATCCACAGTTCGACAACAGGCCACCCTTTTGCCCTGTGTCATAATGACCATTCCCTTTCCACTAATTTCACAGACCAAGATTATCCTCTGGAGATGTCTACTGAAAAGACAGTTCACATCAAGTGTGAACCAATGGATGGTTTACCCTGTCCTATACTTTATTCACCAACCTTTCATAGAAGATTCAGGCTTAATAATGAGCCATGTAAACAGCCAGAACAATGTTGGGCATTAAGCATGACTCAAACACTTTAGACTAACTGGCTAATGGGCTTTTTCCTCACCATTTTCGTGCAGCAAACATCACATCAATGGTGAAAGTATCCTGTCCTCCAAAGTAGTACTGGGGAACAGTTGACTGCCAGATGTATTAGAGGAGGAAGGGAATGTCCACATGGGTCTTTGCAGGCCGCTTGCTTTGGCTTGGCTCATGGAGATTTCAAGCCAAGGCAAGATCCTCTTGCCCTTACCCTCAGCGCCACAGAAGCTGTGTGGCCATATTAGTACAATACCGTGCCGGAATGATCTAGCCTGTCTCTCAGCAGGGCTTATTAGCTCAGGCTCGGCGCCACATTAACCGCTGCCATATGGCTTCTGGTCGATTCAAAGAGTGAACTGAATGAGCTCACATCTGCCTGACAAAGTCTGCATAGCTATGCTCTTTAAAATGGCAAACCTGAAAAAAGCTGAGAGGAGAGAATCTTGTTAATAGGTTAGGATTTTCAATCCATGTTTACTTCAGTGCGTGTAGAAATACAAGATATCACTGCTGACAGCTGTGGTCAGGGCTTGAAACTACTCGTGGTTGTGTTAGAGATGAAAAGTTTCATCTCCAAGAGCTGAGTCTGAAAAATGATGTATGGTAAGACTTCAAATAAAATAGAAGAACAGAAAAACAAATATGAAAATAAAATAAGTCTGATACTTTTTCTTCTTTCTGTTAGCCCAGGATATTACTCAGGTATTTTACAGCCTTCCAAGATGAGCAGGGTCCTCTGCAGAAGGTGGTAATGTTTTTTAGGGCTCAGACAAAAAAACCCCAAAACAATGTAAAAAATGATGCAACAAATACTAGTGAAAGATAAATGTGCCACTGAAAAGCACTCAGATATGCCTGTGACAATTAAAAAATGACACAGGAAGTAGCAGCGAAGAAGATACCCTGAGAACTCTTTGTCTTAACACAGCATCATTGTGCAGATGTGGAAACTTGAGTGGTTTCGACCTGGCACAGGGAATGGCAGGCACACAGACAGAATTGAGGGGAAAGATGGGAAAGGTGCCCTACTGATAACGCATGAGACAACAGAAGCACATGCCACAGTCAGAACAGAAAAAAAGGCAGATGATTTAGAAGACACATTTTGAATGATCTGTGGAATCTGGAGAGCAGAGAGACTCCAGTCAGAGCAACAGGGACCCTGAATCAGAGCTTTAAGTGTGAACACAGAAAAACAGTGTCATATTTTGGAAAAGCTAAGAGCAAGAAACAGCAGGGTTGAGAGCCATTCTCAGTATCCTTTGGGAGAGATGTGTGGTTCCAAATTATTTTTCACAATCTTTTACTTTTTTTTTCCCCCTTGGGGTGTCAAGTTAACTCACAGCATCTCCAGATGTATCTCCAGAGGTAGCAATATTAATACCAGAGAAATATAAATCATTAAGAAAAACTACTCTTGATCCACAAGTAAGCCACTATTGTAGGGACCAGCAGATGAAGGAAAAAGAGAGATAGGTGGGAAGCCAACCCTCTCACAGAGTGACAATAAGAGGCAGAATGAAGAAAAAGGACTGGGAAGAAAGGAAGTTGCTGGGGGGCAACAAATATATATTGTGAATCAAGAAAAAATATACTTCTCATTTTAACCCTCCTGGGGCATATAGGAAATTGCTGCCTGCCCTTTAATCTGCCCCAAAACAGAAAAACAATTAAAATGAAATAAAACCCTGAACTGTAGGTACTTGTTCCCCCCTTCCCCTCACTCCTATTGCTTTGTGTGCTGTGTACCCAGGCCATGATCCTTCACACAGCTCTCCATGGGGCAGGCTGTGTTACCATAAGCACAACATCTTCTACAAGATTGTGCATTCTTGTGCTATGTGTCTTGAATACATAATTTGAGCGGTTGGGAGACTTGAAGAGATAAACGATTAATAAGTTATTGAAAAAAAGAAAGGAAACCAGGAGAAGGAAAAAAAAAAGAGAGAAGTGGAGACAGAAAACAAAAAAAAAAGTGGGGAAGAAATAAATACAGATAAACATCTTGAATGAATTTGGAGTGGCACCATAATAGTATGGTTTGTGTCAGGAGCATAACTGTTTTAAAGGGTTAGGACTGTTAATACTGCACAGCACACAGCAACAAATTCGATCAGGTTTTGTTTCCTTTTTCTTGATTCACCACCCCTCTGCAGCTTTTCCCTGCAATTTAACTTCGGAAGGAAAGGCCCCGTTCATAAATAGCAAATTAATTTCTGCTTTTTCCACTGTTCCTTCCAATACAAACAAGCCTTTCCCTCTTTTCCTTTTTAAATGATAGGCACAGTAATTTCTTCCATTTCTATTTGCTTTCTTGTTATCACCAAGATCGCGGTGGGATCACCTGTGTATTTTTAAACTCGCCAAAGCACACTTAGGCTGTGAATGGTCTCCACCAAGAACAAACCAAATTCTCTTTGACAATTCATTAACGAAAAAAAAATGGGGCAAATGAATACATAAAATGCCTTCCTGTGGGTGGTACCTTTAAGGAGTTTTTCCTGTCACAGCAGAAGATCAGAGGCTTCATTTTAACATTTTGTAGAAAACATTTTCATCACTCACCTAAGAGTAGCATTGTGCAAGACACAATAAATGCTTCGTATTTGTGATGTACTACTTAAGGGCCAGGAAAAGAAACAGGAATCAAGAATTCAAGCTACAACTTATCTAAAGTAAGAGTGTAAGTCTTTCAAAACTGTTGATGTCACAAGACAGCCACACAAAAAAGGAATTAAAACCTGCATGCATTATTCATCCTGTAACTTTGATCTTAAAAGCTAAGAAACTTGAACAAGCAAAGATAAATGGCTTCTCAAGCTTTTTCTTTTAAAAATCAAATGAGGACGATTCAGGATAAATGATAGATAAGAGTTAATACGAAAGAGGGGGAAATTGCAATCACAGTGCTGCACCAAAGTTTCAATGCAAAGGCTTTGCTTTTTGTATTCAATTACAAAGGATTTCTTTTTTAGGTACCAGCATCCTTTTTCATGTATATGTGAAAGATTTTACTTATTAAAATTTCATATTCAGTATGCATAGCTTTTTTCTTCTACTACCTACACCATGGCTTCCTGCGAACAATTAGGAAGCTTTCTGAAGCTTGGGCTTCTACTGATCATGGGGCAGGAACAACAGAGGCTGTGGAACACGGACCTCCAAACCTGTCTCAAACATTAACTTGCTCTGGAGTTTACATAAGGTATGTAGAAATTTTCCCACTAGGAAAGTATTGATAATTACAGACACTCTGACCAGCTCATGATTTTACTGAGGCTTAGTTAATTATGTAGGCATTACCCCTAAAATATGAGACAAACAGGGAGGAAGATTCAAAAGTGCACAAAGGTTCCCCTGTCTAGATGGGAGATCCACAAAATGCTCTTTGAATGCTTTGTGGTCCCAAGAGTCTGTAATTATTGCCAGTTTTTGCCCACAGAAATGCTCAAAGGCCCCACCATCTTGCTTAAATTACTGTATCTTACACACAGACAATTGCATTTGGGATTCACAAAGAAGATGGTGCAGCAACACAGTTCCTTAAGGGAGGCTGTGAGCAAACCTAACACAGGCAGACAGCACCGCTTGCATTACAAATCATAGCACACCAGCCATTTGCATCGACAGCAAAGCCAGAGGAAGAGCGCCTTGACATTACAGCTTACAGCAGAAGTTTTTGCTTATCTGAGCTGCCAAATTGTTACCTTCACACAAGCAGTTAGCACCGACCAGATGACAGAGTGGGGCTACATGGGTGGGAGTAAAAGGCTGGTTGGATCCATGAGCAGGTTGTGAGAGGGAGGGAAGGGACAGAGAATAAGGTGAAAATTTCATTGTGGTGGTTTGTGGCAGAAGGTCAGTGGGGACACCGTTTGAAAAGTCGCAGGAAGTTTTGGGGCACAACAGAATGATAGATGGCTGAGAAGTGAATGGTGGTACCCTGGAGGTATTCACAGGCTTACAAGCAACCAATATTCACTGCAACTGCTGGGACTGCCCAAGCAAGTCATCGCTAATGCTACTCATGGCCACTGACGCTCCTGCCAACTGCATCTAGACAAAATACATTTGGAAAGACCAAGCCCAGTGATTACAGCAGTCAGCAGAAACTAGGAGACTTGACTGCACTTCCTCCTCAGCTGGAGGGAATGCAAACTCATAGCTTCGGGCGCCAAGGGAAGTGCCTGAAACACGTGGCTACCTCCTGACGAAACTGGGCTGCCATGCAAAGGAGATGGCTAGACTGAAGGGGCTGTTCCTGGTGAGGATACCTGGCAGCCTGGAGTCCTGGCATAGATCCTCGCTCTGAGCAGTTTGTGGGTCTATGAGCTTCACCTGGCAAGGTGGCGATTCCAGATGCTTAAACACCGCTACGGGCTGGAAACAGAACAAGGAACTTCCCCGACCCATGAGCTACCTTCTCCCTTACAGACAAGGCATTGCATGAGGACATGGCATTGCATGAGGAAAGGTGTGCAGGCTCTCCTAACACAGACAGAATTTTTCAGAAATTGGAGAAATGTATTTTATTTTTACATTGTTTGTGGTGCAAAATCAAAGCTATTCCGTGGGTGGCATCAAAGCACCCCTTTTCAGCTACACATTTCATAGGAGGGATCCTGCATTCCACAGTAATCCCAGGAGAAAAATTAACTAGAGGAGCACAGAATTCCACTAGTTCTGTTCTGGCCTCGTGATAATTGCTTTTCTATTCAACAAATTAAGTCAAAGATAAGCATTTGCTTCACATGCAAGACTGTCATTCCTGCTTCATTTGTAATACGTGGAGAGGGATTAGCCACATCAAGCCAGTGCTTTCACACTGCGCTGTAAAGAATACACAAGAAGAATGATGTTTAGCTCCCATGCACTGAGAAAAGTGTTTCTAGACAACACATTCAAGAGAAGAGGAGTAAAAATGTTATTATGATGATTCTTTATCACATACAGTGGACATGTGCACACTGAATGGTCTACACCGAGTCTGATTTGTGGTAAAACTGAGCAGTGCTGGGAAAGCTATGCTTAAAGAAAAATGTCTGTTTCGATAACCCCTACCAGAGACGGCTGTGACCACACATTTACTTTCATTTCTTATTTGTTCCACTCACTACTGTTTATAACCTGAAGGACATATAAATTAATTTCTCTCAGAAGTACATTTATTTGTCCAAAATATGCAAAGACTACTTTGATTTTTATTATCTCACCTACATAAACATATTGATTTCCTTAACTCTACCAGCACAAAATAATATTTTCTTTTTATTGCATTCCAAGGGAAGTTGTGCCTGAACTTGGATCTTATTTAACTATTATTTATCTACATCTCTTGCTTCAGACTCTCTGTCAGGAACCAAGCTACCACTTCTGTTTCTTTGGCACCCTTAATACTCAGTCTGTAAAGGCTGGTTCTGCTGACGCAAAGAACAACATTGTCATTGCACATGAGAAAAAAAAAGCTTCCATATATTAAAAATAAAGTTGCTTCATGGACATACCATCTTTTTGAAGAAAGTATAGCTATGAATCAAAAAAGAGGTGTCAAGCACCGGCCCTTATTAAAAAAAACCCTACAGTCTTAATATTTATTTTAAATCTGTCAGAAAGGAAAGCATTAATATGAAACGCTCTAAACCGCTTTTGACAGAGAAGTCTTAAAATGGCAACAAGTCAAAGATCAACAAGCCTTTCAGAATGAAAACAACTGGAAATGCTTTAGAAGTGGAGCCACTAAAAGCTCTTCATTGATTAAATGCCCCCTTGTATTACATATATATTGAACACCAACACATATAGTTTGTCATTTCCTGATCTGGTCATTCTATGGCTTAAAAAGAGGAAGGTAAGACCTGTAAACTATATTACCTGAAATTTAGTCTCACTGAGTTAGTGATACTTTTGCCATTATATGAATGGAGGTGTTCATTTTAAATGTTGACACTTCCCTGGTTTTGGTGGGGGTTTTTTGTGGGTTTTTTTTTTTGTAAAGGTTAATTTAATGTAAAAATGAAATCTACCATTTAAACCCCAAGAACTTAATTCAAAACCCAACCTGTTGCAGCTGTTGTACTCTTTTGATTCTTTAAATTTCTGTCACTAAACTGAAAGGGAAATGACCTAAAGGAGAGAAGTTAACAGAAATGGACTAATTCTAAGTCAGGTTTCAAAACTATTATTTCTTTGCCCATCTGTCCTTTAGCACACTGTCCAATCCAGGTCCCAACGTCCCCTTGCCTCCTCCCAGGCACTGGCAGGATAATACAGATGGTTGCTACAAAGCTGTTAAGACACACATCTGAATGCATATTTATCCACTTGGCAAGATCCTGCTACAGCTGTAAGTCGATGCCGATCTGCATTACAATGCAGCTTCAGCCTTTTGCCTGTGTGAGAAAGCAGCCCTGATATTAATAGCGCTGGTTAAGACAATGCCAGGCAAATAGGAGGTAAATGAAGAAGTCGAGCTAGCTATCCCAGCCCTGTTAATTTACTCCTCTGAAAACAAACACTCATTTGGGCACGTGAAACAAGTGTATATCTACACCCACATCAAAACTCATTTTCATGTGTTTGTTTTTGGAAGCAGAAACTGATAACGCAAGATAACTCCACCAGATGTCATGGTGGAAGAATACTGCCTAGGTGAGTAGTTGATACCATCACCAGAGAAGAAAACCAAACTGAGTGGCTTTATTCCACTGTAAGCACAGTTTTAATAAATCCAGGTGGCACTGCCAGCCAGTGATAGCTGCTTTTGTCCTGGTGACCTCTTTGTTCCGGCAGCTGGAAGGAAGGGCAGTTTTCATGTCTACCGAAAGAAACGCACCTAATAAGCAACACCTGAAAATCCTTCAAGAGAATAAACTATAGCAATAGAAACTGAAAGATGAGAAAGCATTTCCTGGAAAAAAGAAAAAAGAAAAAAAAAAGAAAGAGTAGCATTGGAATCTTCTCTTTATCTCAGGTCAATTGACTTGTCACAGTGGGAAGGAGATTTGAAAAGGAAATTGCAAGTTCTTAGCAAGTATGATTGGAGGAATTGAGTTAATAGCCAGCAATCAGTATAGGTTCAGTAGGGTACTTAAAAATTTAAATGTATGCATGTGCCACAACTACAGAATGCCTGTGCTTTGTCTTGTTTGTAAAAACCAAATGGAACAACAGGCAATTTAAATCTCAAACAAAAATGCTATTTTTTTTTACTTAGATTGCTGGGGTTTAAGTGTTCTTCCATGAAAAAAATTCCCTAATTTCAGCATATGATTGAGGTATATAAATTGTATATGCCTCTGATCTTGTTTTATGCTAGTAATCCTCCCAGTACCAACAGGATACTATATGGTATGTGCTTTCAGATGATACAGTTTCTCAACATATGGAAAGATGTTTTGTATCACCATGTTGGCAGCATATAAATTCCTTTTGAACTCCATTTTTCATTGCCATTACTTCAAGCCATTTGGGATCAACAGATTATTGTTTCATATGTCAAAAATTAAAAGACGGGTAGTCTTCTGATTTGAGAAGTTGTCCTATACATACTCTTGAACAATCACACACTGTATTCAGCAAGCTACAAAAACAAATGCATGTGACAACACCTCTTACAAGAAAATAGCTCCATTTGAGAGGGCAGGATAAGCCAAGATCCCTCTAAAGAAATATGAGTACATCCCCAAAGCCTTCTTATCTTTTCTAATACAACACACAACTTTTCCCCAGTCTTTTCAACAGAACTACAAAAGAAGGTCTCACCTAGGCTACTAGCAGTCCCTCTTTCCAACCAAAGAAGGCAGATACCATAGGTTGCTAGAAAATTATAGAACAGTGACAAATACAATGAATCTCACCTCTGCAAGCTTCTAATTCCTCTTGGGAAAAGATGAACTTAGGTTTTGCAGCCATCTTTAATAAACAAATACATACCCTGCAATGAAGTAGTATGGGACTAGAGGATGACTTTGAGGAACGTAAAGGAGACATTCTAGAAAGTACAGCACAGGTGATATCTGCATGCTAAACAGCCTAGTAATTTTAGGTTACATCATTTTTTGTATAGTTTGGAAAACTTTTTTTACTTACTGTAATTCTCTCATCTTTGTCATCTAGCGGGGTCCCATCTTTTTTCCATGATATAGTGGGTTCTGGGTGACCTCTTGGGGGCTGACATTCCATCACCGCAGGCTCGCCCACAGCTACCATCACATCTGATGGATTTTGTCGGAAGTCATCCCGTAAAACTGAAAGAACACAGAAAATGAAGTAAATGCACCAACAGTACACCAACAGCACAGCAAAGCGTGTTGATTAGGTATCTAATGGTCTCTGTTATCCTTGTACTTTATCTTAATGAACAATTCAAATAACTGATTTCATTTGGCATCTGCAGATGGTCTTCCACTCAATGATAGAGAAAACCCATGTACAACTCATATTTAACCTCCCACGCACAAGCTGAGTGACATTAACACGGAGGTGACAGGCTTGCGCAGGTTTAGGGCTGTCCATACAGAAATGCTGCCTCACTTGATTGCATTTAGCATAGGGTCTGCCTATCCCACAGCCACAGGATTCCTGTCACAGCCGAAAAAAGCACAACATCTGCTGCTCAGGCAGAAAGTCGTTCGGGGAGAAGCATGGCGGATATTGCTTTCTGCCCCTCTTTTCCTGATTCAAAGGTCAGCCTGCCAGTAACTCCAAGGTTTTTGGTCAAAGACTGGCCACTGGCTGTATGAATTGCACTTATCCCTGAATTTATCACAAAGATGAACAAACTGGGTAAATTTCCCAATTCTTTGATGACATAATGTTTCTGCAGCTTTAGTCAAACTCATTGTTGCAATTCAACTCATGTCTTACTAAGAGAAAAATTAATAAAATATTTCTTGATCTCTGGGATTCATCCCTTAGCTTGAGCCAGGGCCATATCCATCGTTTGGAAGAAGTACATTTTACCACTTTTTCACAGAAGGAAACACTTTTATTGTGGCTTCATTGCTAGGGTATGTTCTTTCTCATTATTTGGCCAAGCCCAGGCCTAGGAAACTCTAGTTCCCTCCAATCACCCACTATGAATTTTACCAATAACCGTGTGATTATTTTTCTTTTTTGGGAGAGGAGAGGCATCATACTGTGCTCAGCAGACCACTACACAGGGACACAGTTTACAGAATAATGGCATTCCTATGTCTTGCCAAGTAAGTGGCATTAGGTTTAATCTAAAAATAAATAACTCAAATGATAACAAATATAAGAGTCTAGTCCTCTCCACTGCTGTTACTCCATCCACACTCAACAAAGGATATGGCAATGGAAAAGAACATTACAACCAAAAGACTCTTAGGATTTTAACAAAGCTATCTGTCACTCTTTGCTACATGCAACAATCTTGTGTCAACAGCAGACAGTGCCAAGAATCTACAGCAAAAAACATATTCCCCAAGACATGGACCACAGATATATGGACATTTGCTACTGAATAATGGTTTGGTTGTTAATGTTGCTTCAGAGTGTGGTGTGATTTATTGTTAGACATTAAGGAATGTGAGTGTGCTTACAGATTGGCAGGTACAGCACTGCCAACAAACCATTCCTCTCTGCGAGGTCTTTCGTGCTGAAAATGGTCTGAAGGCAAATGGGGCTAAGGGATATACGTTTTTCTCACCTACTTCCTGCAGTGCTATATAATCTAAAATGGAGGGAAAAATGACTTGCAGTTCTTTGTTCTGAAGGATTATTGGCAAATAGCCCTGTCAATAATCAGCACAACTGTGTTCTATAATTTCTTCTCAAATACATCTACCTTACATTCTGATACTTTATCATTCAGTAGCCACAGTCACAGGCCTGTGTGTGCAGCTTGGCTCATTATAACATAATACACAACAGGAATAGTTACAGATTGATACAGAAGTCCAGATGGGAATCAAAAGCAATAAATACAGAACATTTAACCACTCTTCTAGAAAGAAGATGTAATTTCTTAAAAGTACCAATGAGCATCTGTGTATCAACAAGACTGCAGTACACTGCAGATCTCACCAGACATTATCTGAATTTACCAATCCCCTTCAATACCAAAGCACTAACATTTCAAATAGTTTAATTATGAGTTTTCTGGATGCTCTGGAGGCAGGAGATAACTGATGCACTGAAAGAAAATAATTAAGGACAAAACAAACTAAAGCAACAGAATGACAGTACCTAATGAAGAAACTATAGAATAATATAAGTTGTAAGGGGCCTATGGAGGTCATCTAGTCTACAACAATGAGATGCTGTTAAATGAACATTCTGTTGGATGAACTGTTTTTTTTTAACAGATCGAGTATAAAAAGGTTATTTTAAAAAAAAGCACCTATTACTTGGTGTACAAATAGCTGTGAGAGCATGGTCTATCTAAAAGCAAAGAATTTCTCTCCAAGGAGCAAAACACATAGATATCACCTTCTATGGGCTAGGAAAATTGTCAATGTTTTCAGCTATAAAATTAATCCAGGTTACATCTAGAAGAAACAGAATGTTCTCAGAAGGGGGAATGATGTAATTTTTAGTTATTCAGAAAAGTCAAAGGACCAATCCTTAGTTTCCCTTGTGTTTTCAACAATAAAGTTTAACCTGGATTCTCTTACGACTTCCTCACTACATTCCCCTAAATAGTGATGCATCAAAATAGGATACATCAAATTATTTTGGCTATGAGAGTATTAATATACTACTCGCATACACTGAAAACCTTATATATACTTACTCTGTTTACACCTAATACGGTATTAATAACCAGATGCAACTTCTTGCGTTCCCAAGTAGCCCTCAAGCCATCCAGATACAGTAAATCATGCAAGTGTCTGGGCTGACACCGCTTCTGCTGAAGTCAAAGAATTTTTTCTGTTTACTTTAATAGAGCTTGATCTGGCTTGGAGCCACTGGGCATATTATTACTTCTTTTTTCCACCTCTCCGAACTAAAGAAAATAAAAGAAGATGAAACAGAAGTTGCACCAAGTTACTAAAAAAAAAATACCCATATATCCAGTGGGGGGGATATTTTCCAGTGCCAGCAGCACATGAAAGTGCAGAGGACTTTATTTGCTACACCACAGTTCTACTGCAGCACAATAAAAGGGGTATTTTAACTGCAAGTAAGAAGCCTCCTAATACTGCTGAAGATGTATCACTTGGATAAAGCTAAGAGATATATAAAACAAAGTGTCCTTAAGTTAAAATAAAATAAAATAAGATCAAGTTAAGTGATCTTAATAAACTGTAAGTGCTTTTCAAGTCAGAAAGACCTCATAAATCTAAGAGGAAAGCCTATCAGTATAGCACATCTGATGACATTTAGCACCTTTGAAGCAGCAAAGAATTCCAGTACTTACACAATAAAAACAAATTACTTCAGTAATTTCTACAGTCCTTAGTGTCAGATCACCTCTATAAGCATAGTACCTTGCCTGTAAAGGAAGACCTTTCACAGATTAACCAAGGCATAATAGAATGCCTTAGGAAGACATCAAAGGTCCAGGCCATAGATACATCAAAACAAGTTTGGGTTTGTTTTTTTGGGTTTTTTACTATTATTTTGTCTCTAACATTACATAATGATTTTTTAACAAAATGTAATCCATTAGAGATTACTCCCCAGATAGTTGTCATGTAACTATTTTTGCAGCTGTAAAGTGGAAACGTGCTGGGTTTTTTTGCTTCAGGCCCTGACAATCTTGCATAAAGTTGTAAATTTAAAATTTTCTTCCCTAACTGAAAAAAAACCCAAAAAAAACCTGTTCTTCCTAGTCAAGGCTCACTGTAAATTGAGAATACATTTTCTTCTGAAGATATATTAGAAGTAAACTTTGTAATCTGGTGCAGCATGTGTTTTCAGTCACCTAAAGGTCAAATTTCACCACGTGCATCTCTTTCTATGTATATGCAGCTGGAATGACAACAGATAAAATTAAGAGGATTTTTTTTATTAATAAAAAATTCAGGGTACTTTGCATAGATTCAAAACACCCTTACATTTCTGACATTCTGCAGGTAAGGTTTTCTTACTCTTTACTGTAATATTTTCTAAACCACAATGAATTATGACAGCAATTATTGTCACTGCGCAGCTAGGACAACTCCACGGTCTTTCTGTGTGAACTCCGTACTCCAGTGTTTGTGCTGAAAACATTTCTATGCTATCCTTGCTGAACCAATCAGGTTCAAGAACAACTTTTTCTAACTCCACTTTAAAAGCAAGCTCCTTGTACAGCTATTCAAAACAGCATACTACTCAATCAATAAATTAATTACACTTTCTCCAGAGAATCTTTCCCAAAGCAGAAAGGAACTAGCAATCACTTGAAGATAAATTTTTATTGACAAGAACATAAGTAGAGACAATTTTTTTTGTGTGTAAATGGTGCTTTTCAAAATGCAGCATCCAGTGGGTTTTTTTTTTTCCTAAATTTTTCATTTGCTAGTATGAAAAAGAGCCGGAGACTTTACTGGGGAAAATGGGAGGTAGGATGGCAGGATTTTATATATTTATTTATTTTAATATATACATACTGCATATGTTTAAGAAACTATTGTTTTATTAAAGTTTATCATTGAATAACTGTGATCTAGTTCAAAGACGATAAACCAAAGCAAAATACACACACAAAAGCAACAAGCTAGAAAGCTTTAGTCATTATCAGAAAAGAATTAATTTGTAAGGCACACACTAATTACCATCATACATTGTGGGTATTGTGCCTTACTTAACAGTTGGCATTGCTTAAGTAGCAGAAATAAGAAAATTTCCTGGAAATTTTGATTACATGACTATTTTAGTCAGACTAGCCAGACGCTTCATGCTAGACCAGTTCAAAGCAGTTCACCAAAATACTCCCTGAATCCCTAATCAACCAAGATACTACAGCCATGGTCACCCGATGAACAGTGGAAGAGAGGGAGATAAAGAAGTTTGGGGTGCAGTTTCATAATCAGATTAAGGCACCTTAATCCATTTCAATTCCTTTAAAAGAGATCATCCCGATTTGCTTCCTGCTAACTCTCCTGCATTGCCCTGGACAAAGGGCACACACTATTTTTCAAGGGTAGTTGCTGGGGAGCGGTCAGTGAGCCAAAAAGTCACACGACTGGACAACCAAAGAGATCCCAACAATTTCCACTCTTGCCGCACAATAATTTAAATATTTCTCCTTATTGCAACCCATGCCTCAAAAATGTTGGAAAGTGAAATGAATGGAAGAAATGCTCATTCCTCACATTGCTTTATAAAACAATCAGACCTCAACTAGCAAGCAATTCCTCCCCCCCCACCCCCCACAAAGGAAAATGTGCCAACACCAAATGATGTGCTAAAGCTGAGCAATGCCACCCTAGTAACAGCCCACAGCTCTGCCTTTTGGCTAATTTTGTTGTAAAACCCTATGTAATATATTTTTATTTTTTTAATAGCCACTAATTCTAGAATTCCAGTAAATTTGCAACAAGCATGTCAATGTTTCTCTTCCCTGCCTCCAAACAAAACAGCAGCTTTACAAAGAAAGTTCCCATCTAATATGAAGAACAGAACCACAGCAACATGCACTTGCTGTAAAAAGCTGTAAGATGAGGAAAACGGGATTCAGAAGGTTATGGAAATGTTCCAACCCTGTGACCCCATAATCAAATTGAAACTAGACACATGGCCTAACAGTTTAACTCTCTCACAGAGCCAGCCCTCCTATGACAAAGGACTTCCCTAATTATATCGGCTAAGAGTTTGCCTTGAATAGGCTTCCAGATCTGGAGACTGCTCGTTGTGAAGAGTCTGATCCTAAGGTGTAATTATGCAGAGGTATGAAATGGAAGCTATGAAATTACATCACACTTCTAGAAAGTTAACAAAATATACTGCCTCAATTACTGTAACCTTTAAGTTGTTTTAAAATGTGTTCTCCCCAAAGACTAATCTTTTTGATTGATTTTTATACAGCATCACTAAACTAGGATCTTAATGTCTACAGAAGGTTAATAGTTACCTTCTCTGGAAAAAAGTGTCATTTCTTGTTATATTAACCAACACGTGTTAGCAAATATAACACCTGCATGCTTCTAACTCATTAACACAGAAAGAAATCACACAGTGCTGTACCTACCTACTGGAGCACGTCTTTTTAAAGGTGCTGATGACAAATACAGGTGATGTACTTGCAGCTAGAAATCTGCTGCACCACAACAGCAAATAAACATTGAGGCATTTGGCAAAGAACATACTGACTGCACATAAAGACGTTAACATAACTACATTGGCATTCGTTAATTTTCATTCGGTCATTAAGAAACTTACAGTCACCAATAGGCAGAAATGCATGCTGAAGGAGCAGGTTTCAAAAAAGATCTCTGTAAAAACTGCTGGCTGAAAGTTACTGATCATAACAAAAAAATATGGAAATCACTTATAACCAGTCTGATTGTCTTTCACTAGTTGATGATTGGGGCTTTTAAGTTTTGCCAGGAATCTTACTGGGCATCATAGCTGTCATCTCATAACTGTATTTCCATGTGTCGAAAGAAAAGTGTAAATTAATTAGATGATGAATTGGGAATCAATTAAATGACCAAATCTGATAAGTCTTATAACAAGTAGTTTTAACTCCTGTGAGAAGGGCAACTGACAGGCCCAAGAGAGCATGCTGCAGCACTGGGAATCCTAATTAAACCCCGAAGGATCTGTGATGCCTCAGGCATGCAACTCTGAGCAAGTCCCTTAGCTTGATTGAAAATTGGAAATAGATAAGGAGAACGGACCTAATTATTAATTTGATTGACTATGTATAAAATGTGGACCCTCTCAACACCTTCCACATATTATGGCCTATGACAAGGCATTTATTGCATGTAATACTGAATTTACCTCCTGGAACTGTAGATTTATTTTTTGGACTGCCAGGACAGTTATTCATTTGTCCTAAAACAGTTATTTGGGGTGGGTTTTTTTGCTGTTGTTGTTATGTTATTTATTATTTTGCACATTTCATTTTAGAGTTTTTGGGGTTATTTGAATAATGCTTTAAAATAGATAATATTTTTAGAGTGATTGATACAGTGGATTTCCAGACTTATGGACATAAACCAGAGGGTTTTAGACACAGCTCACAGAAGGACTGTGTCTTTGGGAGATCACAAATTATTTTTTTCCAAGGCAAAGAAGGTTTTACAACTTTAAATCCAAGGATTTGGGTGTGTTCTGTAAATAAAGGTTGGAGTTTTTTTCTACAGTCCAAGTCAAGGTCCTGATGTCCAGTTTACAATGAACTGTCAGCTACCCTAGCCTTCAACGCGGACTGTAACAGAAAAGAAGAATCAGATTAAGTTACCGCAGCAAGACCTTGACTTGGCCCTCCTCATTAAAGCATAAAGAGGAAACTGAAATGACAGAAGAGATACTGAGATCAAACAATGAAAGAGGAAAGGTGAGAAGACACGTCACCAAAAAGCCAGTGTTTTTCTTAGCTACTTATCAAACCTTATTTCACGAGCAGTATGGTTTTCCTTTTTAAGATAACAGACACAAAGCAACCCAGAAACACTAGTGTCCTATACCCCAGAATTCTAGGGAGAAAAATAACGAAGGAATATAAGTAGCAAGGACAGAAGCAAACATGTAGCCAGTTTTCAGTGAGAGCTTAAAGCTGGGATATATGACACTGGCAAATGAAGCCAGATTGCAATTGATTGGAAAGGTGTTGCTGCCAAATAGCAAGCTACGCTGGCTCGAGATGTGAAAAACTGACTCTCTTCTCATAGTTTCTAGGCTGGAAAATCCCTCACTAGGCCAAACCTGAAGGAACCTTATTTGTCTTCATTTGTATTGTTAAAAGAGGAGATAGAACTGTTCTGCAGGCTTGCCAATGGAACTGTGGCAGCACTGGTTCTGTAGCGTAGGCAAGACTCAAATAGCTACTGCTGGTACAATTGCTTACCTTCATCACTTCATTCTGAAGCAGAAAAAGTTATCAGAGGAGACAATTTCAAAGAAACAGATTCACACTCCTGTGATAACAAATGTTTCTGCAGCACAGCCCTAAACCTCCGTAAGTGCTATGCTATTATTTTGCTAAGGTCCCGCCTCAAGACAGCAATTTTAGCTGTGTCCTTCTGCTTAGCATTCAAATTTAAGCATGTTATAACTGTACTACTAGCATCACCGTTTTTAAAAGGACCCTATTTCCAAGAAAAATCCCCATTATGCCTTTAAACTGGTCAAAAAATATGACAATTTAATATCAGTGAATATACAGTATCATTATCATGCTCAAACAGCTAAGTCTCTCCTTCAATATTCTGGAAAAATGATATTCCACCACTACACCTGAGGTCAAGCCTGAAACATCAGTCAGAGGGTGCAAGATGAGGGCACTTCATACGGCTGAGTGGCCAGTTCTAAGTAACAGCATCTGCTGTCACCAGACACCACAGCCAAGCCAGACTGCTTAAAAATGTCGCTGAACTGCTACACACGCTTACAGTCTGCTCTCTTGTTCTATTGTTAATATACACAATTTTATTCTGTTCAAAGGAACACCAGATGCCAAAACTCCACCACCTTTTCTCACTTCTCTGGACTGCTCTACAGCAGGATATACTTTAGTTAGAGGGTGCTTTCTTAATAATACTCTGTGCATCCAAATGCACGAATATATCACTCATATGGTAATGTTATCATATTTTTTTACTGCCTAAAATATTCACGAAGTAAACTGACAACAGGTTGCCACAGTAGAAACAGGTGAACTTTTACAAAGATGAACTTAGGCCTTAACACCATATACTTTTCAAATCACTTTTGCTTATATTAGAAAACATTTCAGGAAATCACCTCAGGGAAAAATGGCAGACAGCCTTATACAGAGGTCATAGAGAAATACAGTCTTCATCTAATTCAATTAACTGCTTTGAGTTAGATCCCAAACCATACAGGCACAGGTTAGTTTTATTTCAGGCATATTATAACATCTAACATTATCTAACAAATCATTCTGCCTTCTCAGTATATAAAGCACGGTGCAATATCTTGCCCTCAATTTTTTTATTGCTCAGAATTTAAAAAAAACCTCTAGACAGCTACCTTGATGATTTACAATGATTACTCTTCATTTAGACAACTGTGCAAAGGCTTCAGGTATTGTAAAACTCTACCTGGAGCATTACAAAAAAAAAAAAAGTTAATAGCTACAACAATGAAAAACGGTATGGTAAACAAATGGACATGACCAAATTCACCAAGCTGGAACTTGCAACTCTTCAAGATTTATATGCTATTGTAAATGGCAAAAGACAGTAAAATCACGCAGAAAAGTACTTCTGCATTTGGACTCTTATTCTGGCTCCAGTGCCTATGAGATATTCAAAGGCAGGCAACGTGCCAATTGATCAATATGTTAGTATTTAATGTGCAAGAAGTGCTACTGAGTAAAAATCAGAGAAACATTGCCTGTAAGCAGAGTCTGCCTTATTGCTGGCAGGAAGGAGCGCACGAAGTTTTGGATCACCCTATGTGGTAAAACAGCAGCCAGAAGTCTGATTCAGAATTAACAAAAGGAAACGGAGGGCGATGCTCAGCATGAACACAAACGCACATAAAGCCAGACAGATTTCATTACTGAAGATTTTAATTTTGATTAAATGCTTCCTTTTATATTGGGTCACATGCATTGTTTTCAACCCTCTGTTTTCATTAGTATTTTAATACAGGCAGAATATTAAGTTGCGTAACTTCAGTGTTGTGGCTAAAGATAGCATCTTTAATAACAGCTGCAAAGAAATGCTGGCATCCATCGCCTTCCAACTTCATAGCGCTGTGGGGCACCATGGGCTGGTAAGGGCTTTGCGGCGTGTAAGACAACAGCATCTGCACTCACCACCAAGGAAATAGAAAGTGGATGGCTGCAATATTAGCTTAGTCTGTTTGAAACAGGGACTTACCAACACATTCAAGACAAAACCAAGCAACGTAAGAGAGTTGGCTGTGAAAGCCTAGCTGGATCAAGGCAGTGAGTGCATTTGGTGGAAATCTTGTCCTCACCTTTGCTTTACACCCTGTGAGAAACTGCAGTACAGTGCAACTCCTTAGAAACTTACCAGGAAGCCACGGAGGTAATTAAATTGCTATGTGTAACTTTAGTAATTGGACTGTTGACTTTTTTCCCCTTGTTTTTGCTATTTGTGACTCCTAATAATGAAACTTAAGTTTGGGAGAAATTCAAGAGACCACACTTTTTCTTTATTCCATATGGCTAGGGTGCTATTAGCTCAATTTCCCCTGACACTAAAAACCTGAACTGTGGGGTGCCACAATACACTCTACAAAGACCAATAAACTCCATTCATTCAATTCCTATCAGTCCTAAGCAGCACATACAGGTTAATTTTCCGGTAAACCACAATACTCTCACATTTACATTAAGAATTGTTAGAGAGGGAAAAAGCAAGTGTGTGGTATTGTGTGAAACCAGGATCCTTATTATTTCTCTACAAATTAGGAATACAATTCAGTTTTCAACTCAGTTCTGCTGATTGCTTCTTTTCTGTATGTTTAACAAAAATAAACTTGAAAACATTATGAGACTTGATCTAGATTAATTTCTGGGCATCTATTGATGCATTTTCAGGACACTTCTAAAAAAAAAAAAGCAAAGGCATTGCAACTAAATTTGGTCAGCAGAATGCTGGAAGCAGGTGAATTTGCAATATAAAAGCTACTGGCATTTTCTAGTAATTCACTCAGAAAGAACTGAGTTAAGTGGGGAAAGCCAACCCTAAAACACTATCTGGATTGCCAAAATCCCTACCCTTGGCGTTGCTGATACACTGTGAGAATACTTTTTTGCTGTTATAGGACTTTCTAGCAAACAAAAACTCCAGCTGGTTTGGTGCTATGTACTTTCATTGTTAGACATTTTAAATCTTACTGGTGAATGGCACCGTGGAAGTTATTTACTGTCATTCCTGACTATTAATGTCTTTAGTGCAAAACAACATTGGTTTCAGCAGTCTACAATCAGGAATAAATCCAAGTTCTGTTTTCCTACCCTACCTGGTTAGTTAGTACAGTGCAGCTGTACCAGGAATGTCAGAATTTCAATTAACTTTTTAGGTTTCTGGTCTTCATGTTTGTGTGGTCTCTAGTAAATACATGAGATATACAAAAGAAATTAAAAACTAATATTGGCTTCTCTGGTTCCTCTTCACTTTGCGTCCAAACAGAATGAAAACCAAACTCAAAACCAAAATGGAAATTTCTCTATGGATATGTTTAAGTTAGCACTTGAGTTTGGATCGGGACTGCACTGTGAAGGAAAACTCCAAATCTTCTTCACCGACCTGGCTTTGATTCATATCTTACACTGGGCTTGGAATGCAAAAACTGATTATCTGGAGAGGGATGGATGGAACTAGACAAGAAGATGAACACCAGTTTCTAATGGATGGTCAGGCAACAGACCACACTGGAGCCTTCATGAGACACACACAGTGCAGGCACTGTTTCTCAGGACGACTGTCTCCCTCTATAAATACACATTTAGTGGGTTGTGCTACTTGCATCTACTTCCTGTAGACATAATGTACACATAGCAGAACTAAGAACATCTGGTATAATAAAAAATTCCTTATGAATATCCAGTATAAGAGCCTTATCTTTTCCTTGCCACATTTCTTTTACCTACCACACCATGGCCTGTCCTCCAGTTCTTTCAGCATCACCATGCCTTTCCTCCCACATGCCTACTAAATTACTGTGGAATAAGTGTTGTGGAATGGCTACTGTCAATATTTATGCACTGTTGCCCAGCCAGGGGTCCAAAAAGGACAGATAAATTTTAAGTTCATATCACAGGTTTGCTTTCAGTGTATGTATCCATATATTAGATTTTGGCCAGTGACTGCAAAACCAACCAGGAGCAAGAGGGCTAAGAGAAAAGTGATACAAGCCTTCTCTTCTCAGAAACGAGAGGATACAAAACAGCAAATAATAATCTTCAAAGTCACTATGCTGATCTATAGATGAGAATCTAAAACAAAAAGAGAAATTATTTTTGTGAAAGATAAGTGTTTTGCTCTTGCTTGCACACTTGAATGAAATTCACAGGCATCTATCCATAGCTTGCCACGTTAAGTGACTCCTCAGAAGCTTTCCTGAACTTTCTGAGGCATTACAGTTACTTCATGTAGAAAATGCTTTTAAACTGTAGATACTCCTAATGGTTATACAAGGTGCATGTAAATCCTTATGTAAGTGGTATGTTTCTTGTTTGGTTTACAGCTATGAGATGTTCATCTTGGAACTGAACCACATAGACTGTATGAAGTAGTACTGAAAACACAATATGTGTATGCTGCAGCTAAATTTTAAGATATGCATTTGCAGATTTTGGACTTGGTCTTGGATTTGGTGGGAAGGCCTATAGCTGTTGTGTCTTTACTAAAGCCACAGAAATACCAGTATTATGTATCAACAAATCCATAGAATCAATGCACCTGACCTAAAAAGGGAACCCCATAGAATCTAATACTAAACAGGGGAAAAAAAAAAGCTAGTGCTTTTATCAATGAACAGAAGAAAACAGCGCTGCTAGCATTTATTCACATTTTTGTGCCCATCTTATACTTAGGTCTGTATGAATAACACCTAAGTAACCTTTCTCATTTTAACATGTAAAACGGTACAACAGACAAAACTATCTGATCCCTCAGAGGAAAAATTTTTAAAGACAAAAGTGGTAACTCCATACATATTCATCTAAAAACCCAGTAACAAATACCTCACTAAATTCTGTCAAGGTTCATGGAAACAATTGGGATTTGTATATACATCAGTTGGATATAGGCCATTATCAAACTATCTAGAGAGTTAATCAACAGAGGACACTCTCAGCAAAAAAAGACCGATGCTACATAATCAGAAACACTGGAGCTGTAAACAATAGAAACACACATTATTCCCAAACAGTATAAATAATTTAAGACTTCCAGAACAGAAATTAATCTACATAACATTTGAAGCACACAGAAACACCAATTCAGACAGAATAATAAAAAGTAAGGGAAAAACAGATGGATAATTAAAAAGATACTTTCCAAGTGGGAATACATGTAGCTTAGCAGTGCCAGTAACAAGTAAAGAAATAAATATCAAGGAAATCCTATTACAGGCACATATATTTGATATAATTTTATTTCATTTTTTTCCAGAAGGGATTGGTTTGGGTTTTTTTCATCTGGTGTGATTGGACACTGAACCTGGTATATCCATCAACATCTATCTGATTAACTCTTCAGCTCTTTGAAGCTTCAGTGTTTTATAGGGCATTATTTGCAGAGAGATGGAAACAATCTGATTTGCCCGCATTTGAGATGGGCATTCTTCTTTTAGCCCCCACTGCCCGAGAAGCCCATACCCTTTTGTCCCCAGATGAAGTCTCAACAGCATACATCAAAGGAAAAAGATATTGATGGTGTCTTAACCTTTCCTTTGAAACAAAATCTCTAGATCCAATATCATCTAGCAAGGCTAATTGCATAGTATGCAAGGGAATTACTATTATTTCAACATAACGCACCATAGAGAAATGATGAAAGCCGAGGCACTGCTGTAACAAGCTTTACATAGGGGCAGCACTGCAAATGCACTATCAAAGGTGAGTATCTTGCACAGGTATATCA
>VZTU01008910.1:180342-215707 GCA_013400835.1 Zapornia atra
TGCACAGGTATATCAGGAAAATTTCACAAATTATCTTTATAACCTTAAAAATTGCTTTCCAGTATCAGTCAGCTTATCCTGAAAAGAAAAGCTTGGGAGAAGAGAAGAAAAAAGGAGAGAGAATATGAAGATATGAAGAAGGTATGTGATTTCATGGTTAGATTTACTAAACATCTTTGATCACATTAACTTTGCTATTTATTTTATATTCAAATCTCCTCACCCTCTACAAGTTTTACATTTCCATGTAATATGCGTCCAAATTACTCTACAAGCTGATTTAAGATAAAGTTGAAAAAAGAAATGGGAATGAAAAAGAGTAACTAATGAAAATTTCATCAAAAAAGTAGAAATGTTATCTTTGTCATTAAACATTCATAGTTCAGACTGTCTACCTACCTAGAAACTCAACCCACGTGTTCTAAACCTCTTTTACAATTCCATTGAAAAAAGTGGGCAGCTGCTCGATTATTTAACATGAAATAGTCAAATTTGACAATGGTTATCCACTTACAATTCAAGTTTTTATGTTTTAGAAGTCTAATGATGACACTTTTGAAAGTCAAGCAGTGAAGAACCGAAAAGCAAGTATCTTCCTGTTTAGATTACTTCAACTTTTCAAAACCTCTCACGTATTTTCTAGAATAGAAATTATTTTCTACATTGCAGGAATTTACCATAGTACTTCACTGGAGTTCTTTTTAGCAGTAATACATGTACTTCAGAACATGAATAGCACTACTAAACTTGGATGGTCTAAAATGAGTTGAGTTTGCATATTACAATTTTCTTTCTTCTGCAGCAAGAAAGAGCGAGAAAAATCATGAAAAGAGTGGCATGTGCACAAGTAGATGTATGACCTAAACAGCAATTTGGAATAATTGCTATATTAAATGGCTTCTACTTTAAGTATGTAAACAAAAGGTGACTAACTTGGAGACACCTAAAAGCTTTAAAGTAAGAAAGAAGTACCTTCTACTCCTCATTGTGAAAATTCACACCCTAGATCAGTTCCACGATTTCCATCAAAACAAAAGTAAAGGAGAATTACTGGAATCAGAGTTAGGACAGGGCTTAAGGATGTGACAACGTTTCTGGAGCAACGAGTGTAAGATATGTTTAAAAGTTTCCTTCTGTCTGTGAGGGACCTGACAGTTCTCCTATAAATGTCAAAACCGGGTAAAAAGTCTTCAATCTTGTACTAGTATGGTCTTCAGGGGACAAAAAAACCAAACCAAACAACCAAAAAACCACCCACAAATAAACTCCAATGCACCTACCCAACAAAAAAACCTCATACCTTGAATAACAGTAACACAGAATTTTTATAGCCTGGCTGCTGCCTTCTCTGTTACTTTCTTATGTAAGACCGGGGAGGTACAATTACATGAGTTGCCTTCAGCACTGCTGCATGATACCTGTGATTAGACACCAGGGACCATGTCCAGTCTTACTCAGAACGCAACAGTTGAACTCTAAGTCACTAAGACCTGGTATGCTATAAGAAGATGCAGCTCCCCACAAGATAACATGCATTCACATCAGTTTTGTTCACTTAGGAAACATATATGCATATAAGGGATTTTTGGGTTTGGGGGATTTACATTTAACATACGAGGACGTTGAAAGTTGTTAAATTGCTTTTGTCCACTTATATACATATATATATCTCCCCAGAGTGTCCAAATACTTGATCAAAATAGCTTTTGCCTCTCCTATTTCAAAATAAGGTACCTGCATGTGCAAGTACTGTTTATCATTAAAAGTGTCTAGAATTTATACATGTTTACTTTAGGCAACATGATTGGCCAAGAACAATCAAACATATTCTTAAAGGCAGCAAAACTGTGCAGAAATGGGCTGGATACTACTTAGTTACTTTATTTTTCAACGTGAGGCAATATTATTAGCACCCAAGTCCAGCAAACATTCCATCATTGCCAGTATTTTTAAAGTATCTGATGTAAAAGTTAGGCCTGAAATCTTTGATTTAAATGCTTTTGAGGAAACAACTACGAAAAAAAAAGAGCAAAGAAAATAAGGTTACTTTTAATTAAACACATAAATTAGTATCTAGCACAAAACAGCACACTATTGATATGGTAATTAAAGTACTGTATTCTGAAAGATAAATATATTAGCAAACCAGAAGGATCTGGCCATATTTTATTATGCTTTAATAGAGGGGAAACAGAGTTAAACAGATGGCACTCAGGATTTCTCAATGAATTCAGCATCTGTGAGTACATGTTGCATATATGCCAATTAAAATGTGTCCGAGTAAATGTAAATCCCTTGCTGATAGATCGTAAGCCAACCTAGCTGGCTTAAGATCAAGGTTAAACTTAAATGTCTGCTCAACTTGTAGTAAGTTGCTCTCAAGTTGTTCACAAATTGCCAGTAAAATAATAAACCAGTGTTCATATTGATTTGTATTTATTTACATTCATAACTCTCCTCTCAAGTGTTGGGCTGAAGCACAAAGCAGAAAAAAAAGTACTACATGAATCATTTGGCTAGTCTAAATTGAAAAAAAAAAAACACTTGTTTGATTTAAAAAGCTTCTGCAGAAATATTTTGCAGAACTTTCCCTTTGGGTAGTTTTATGAAACAATAATCTCGGAAGTTTCTTCATAATTTTTTATTAACCATACTAAGCCTCTTCTTACCTTCTTTTATTCTGCTACTGATAAAATGCCTATACATGAGGTTGTCATCTAAACTCTTTTCACAATGCAAAGTGAATGTTGAATATTGTGTAGTAAATATTGCATTGCAGACGTACAGAAGAGGCTACATTGAAAAGTCAAAGCAGTACTGTTATGCAACCACATAGTTGTTCTAATTCAATTTGACTTTCAACTCTCCCATAATAAAAAAATGTTCACGCATCAACAGAAAAAAAATAGTACCTTTGGTATGAGGGAATTAAAGAAAAAAAAACATTCAAACCTCAAGCTCACAAAACTTTCAATTTCCATCTATTTCAAGAATTCCAAAGGGCAGTTTAGGAGATGTGTACCTAAGAAGGCTGACCATCCACTCTCATGAGGAAAGAGAAGGCATTTTTGTGATGTGCTGGGCCATCTATAAAAATTTGGTATCATTGACTGAACTGGGGCAAATGCACACCAAGCAAAGCTTGGATCTTTTGCAAAGCTAATCAATTAAGTCCCTTTATACATAATCCATGTGCACAGCCTTTTCCCATACCAATTATTTCATGCTGGCAGTGTTTTGTTGAGGGAAAAGCCAGTCAGAAACTATAAAACATACAACACAACAGCAAATGAAATTAAATGCCTGAAGTGTAAATTACTATCTAGGAAATGAAATCTGAACTATTCATGCATGTATACATAGTAGTAATAAATTAAATTTTGGCAGTCAGGGAAAAAACCTAAATGTCATTAGGAAGAGTGCAACGGAAACACTGGTGCCCCACTCAACAGCTATAAAATGAAAGCTTTCCTTGAAAGTAGGAAAGCAAGAGGTTTATCATTCTTCTCTACAATAGCAGGAGTACAGTGACACGGCAAGAAACATGTGTATCCCCATCTATCTTTACAGAATAGCAATCACAGTGGATTTTGAAGAGTTCACTACTTCAGCAGAACCCATTTCTTAGGCACTTCTTAAGACAGGCTGAGGAAGGCATGCTCATGTTTTACAGAAGGCCAGTGCCGAACAAAGTGCACACAAGGAGCCTGACATTCAGACCTATATTCATCACTGAACTACTGAAGCTCTGGTTGAGGAGCATCACTGAGAATTAGGTCCCTGCACATTTTAATAACAACAGACAACGCTACTAGAGAAGTACAGAAATAAACCCTCCCCAAAAGTCAGGATCCACAACAGAACATGCTTCCAAAATTAAATTATGAATTGGGCAATGTCAGCAGAATTTTCAGACACAAATTTAGCTAAGGACAGCACACTACTCTTGATTGCCTTGTGACTTGCAGTCTCTTATTGCAGTATAGGGTGACTTCAGCAGGAACAATAAAACACTAAAATGTTAATACAGTCAAAGGACATACAGTACAACATGACCGACTATATAATTTACTGGAAAAGAAGCGCATGGTCCAAAATAAGGAAACTGAAAATATGACCTGACAACCAGTGCTGTCTACTTCAGGCACTTTCTGTCCTCTATCTTCATCGTTTGGGAGCATTTTTGATTGATTCACCTAAATAGGGGATTTTGGGGAAGAGCAAATTCCAATGGCCACATGCAACCGACCCCAAACATCAAGTCTGCCTTAATTCCCTGCAGAAGAGCGTGCCAGTGAAGAAGGAGAGGTTTGTATGCTGCGTTCTTCTTTCACACTCCTTCGCTCTCCAGTAATTTTTCCCGATTGCACCCGCGCTGGATCTCTCCTATTGGCTCCTTTTCCAATCCTCTTCAGGGGCTTTGTATCCTTGCACTTAAAAGTTTCATCAAAGTGAGGTGAGGCCTGTTTCCCCAATCAGTTCGCAAAGGCTGAAAGGCACATACACCATAGCAGACTACAAGATGTTTGAAAGCGGATGCAGAACCTTTTGATGGTGGGAGCAATCTCTAGTTTCAGAAACAACAAGTTTTGCAACTGAGGTTTCAGATGTATTTGTCTCAAGGATATTGGAAAATGAATGACAGAACATCTCACAGGAGGGATTGGGCCCTACCAGTATCCTTTGGAGCACTAATCCTCACAATGACTATAACAATACTCAGATTAGTCTTTACTCGAGCTTGCAACGAACAAAATAATTTGATTCAATAACCACTGTAGTTCTCTGCAGTTGTACAAAGAATAAACACTTAAAGACTCAACTCAGCAGCTTTCATTGTTTTCTACTGTAACTGCTGCTCTATTTATTCAGAAGAGGTGACCTTCTAGTAACCTTGTTTTGTGGCTATGAATGAATGGAAATTTGAGTTTGACCTCACTTGGTGACCCCTATAAACAGAATTATACTACAACAATTTTGCATCTTTATGTCGGCATGTCAGATAAATATTTTATTCACTTGCTAACTGGATAATGCATTTTACTGGATAAAGCACTCACAATGCTGAATGTGGTTTTAAAATATATTGTTAAATGAAGCAAAAATTCAGCTAATTTTTAAAATATTTAAATATATTTGACATTTAAGAAATATTGGACATATCAGCGTTAGTGAGAATGCATGATGCATTAAAAAAAGAGGTTTAGCTTCCATTACGAAGCAGTACCTATGAATAATATATGTACTTCTAATGCCTTTTTATGTACACAAAACCATCAATTTGTACCTAGCTTAAAAGAAAACTAAATTGCAGGTAAGCCATCTAATGTGTCACTTACTTACTACCTTTTGGCAAGCTTAGTCTAATCAGAGTTTTTCCACTAAATTACCCAGATCAACGGAAACTCTGCACAATTATATCCTGCTCTCTAACACAGCACATGATCTTTGCTCATGTGGGTAATTGCCAGGGTGGAAAATTGCAGTGAGGATGATGGTACAGATGTTCTTTTTCAGTTGACCAAACAAATTGAAAGAAAACAAAGAATTCCTGTTTCATAATGACTTCTCTTTAAAATGCACTCTTTCATATACATTCACACACACATAAACAAGTATAATGGGAATTTTCTTCAGATTTTTCTAAAGGAAGAGCAAATTCTTCTATTGATGGTACAGGAAAAGATGTACCATGGCATGTTTTATGGCAGAGAAAGTATTAATAAAGCATCAACACATATGAAAACAAACATTCAATGTTTGCAAACTGTAAGAATGCACGCTATCACACTTACTAAGGTAAAGTTGATGAAGAGGTTTCCAAAGCAGAATAGATACACTGGAGAAAATCTTTTTCACTGGTATGCAGAGATTAAAAACAATCTCAGCACTCACAGGATAAAAAGGATTTGCCTGCAATTGTTATTACTGCTACAGTTACTGGCCCCCATCATTAAGAGCAGAAATTGCCCTTTAAGGAGATGAAGGCAGGTCATCATAAGTAATGTCCCATGTATTCACCAGACAATTTTGCAGAACCATGCCCACAGGAGGGACAATTTTCCAAATTTCATAACTCCCTGTCCTCCTCCCATCTTGTTCTTTTCTCCTCACGTGTACTCCCTGCTCTGTAGACTGTTCTCCAGTATATGTTTTTCAGTGAGATTCTTTCAAGTTGTAGAATCTTTTGTTTATTTGTTTTCTTACAACTAATTATTTTACATTGTACCCAAAAGCCACCATTGAGCATCACTGCTGTTAGTTAAGGTTATGTGACATTTAGGTTATTTACAGAAGTGCCCTGCTTATTCTCAAATAAAATGTGCACCAAATAAATAAACCCTAGTGATTATTTTGCACTGACATACGTAGGCACCAGCATTTGGTTATGGCAACTTTGCTGGTTTTGGCTGGCATAGAATTAATTTGCTTCACAGTAGCTGGTAAGGGGCTGAGCTTTAGGTTTGTGCTGGAAACAATGTTGATAACACGGGTATATTGTTGTTACTGCCGAACAGTGCTCACACAGAGCCAAGGCCTTTGCTGCTTCTCACCACCACCCTACCAGCCAGTGGGCTGGGGGTGCACAAGGAGTTGGGGGGGAACACAGCCGGGACAGCTGAGCCCAACTGATATTGGATATTCCACACTATGTGACGCCATGCTCAGCATATAAAGCAGGGGAAAGAAGAAAGAACAGGGAGACATTTGGAGTGATGTCATTTGTCTTCCCAAGTCACCATTAGGTGTGACGGAGCCCTGCTTCCCTGGGGATGGCTGAACACCTGCCTGCCCATTGCGAGGGTGGAACGAATTCCTTGTCTTGATCTGCTTGCATACATGATTTTTGCTTTCCCTTTTAAACTGTCTTTATCTCAACTCACAAGTTTTCTCCCTTTTACCCTTCCAATTCTCTCTCCCACCCTGCGTAGGGTGTAGTTGCAAGCTGGGGATAAAACGCAATGCAATACAGAGTGATCAAGAT
This sequence comes from Zapornia atra, assembly GCA_013400835.1. NCBI lineage: Eukaryota > Metazoa > Chordata > Aves > Gruiformes > Rallidae > Zapornia > Zapornia atra. The sequence continues at coordinate 187,328 of VZTU01008910.1, forward strand.
TTTACTCTGCTAGAGAGAGACACAAGAAGAAAACGAGACACGGAGCAAAAGGCGATATATAAAGGTGAGAGCTTAGAAGAACAACTGTTGGAAGCTGCTCTTCCCTTAATATAAGTGTCAGGAGTAATTATTATTAGAATGAGTAGCATAAAGCACATTGGAAAAGGAGGAGTTGCAGCAGAACTTGTGCTGACCCAAGAAATTATACTATGTGAAAACCAAAACACTTTCCTTTAAGAACACTGATATTGGATATTCCACACTATGTGACGCCATGCTCAGCATATAAAGCAGTGGAAAGAAGAAAGAACAGGGAGACATTTGGAGTGATGTCATTTGTCTTCCCAAGTCACCATTAGGTGTGACGGAGCCCTGCTTCCCTAGGGATATCTGTGGTGAAGATCTTCCACCAGTGTACCCAAGAGGCAGGAGAAACAGAGATCTGCACTGTGTTATGGCTCCTATCTTTCAGTTCCTTGTCTGTGAAAGTATTTGCATTTGAGAAGGAGGAGGAGAAGAGTTAATGGGTATATTGTATGCATAACATTTTGGTTTTGTGAGGGGTGCATGAATCTCTGTATGAAGAACAGCTGCAAAAGCATTTTGGTAATGTAGGTACAGGCCAGAAACAAGCATTGCCACCTTCTATAGTCTAACCAACAGTGCTTTGCTGTTGTCGTTCTTGAAACAGACTTGTGTCTTTTTTGCTTGGAAACAAATAATACTCTTTGTTATTCAACATAGATATGAAAAAGACCAAGAGGTGTCCACATCACACTGAGACAGCATGCTGTTATCACCTATCCCAAAGGCTTCATTACATCTAAGCCTACTATTGGGGAAGGAAGAACAGCTCAGAGTCAACATGAGATTGGCGACTAGGTATGGATTAGCTACCCTCAACTTTGTTTCTCACAAAATTCGGATGCTTACATGTCTGGATTAAGGGCAACAACTGGAAATAAGCAATAAAGTTATCAGCACTAGAAATACCGTATCAATTTCATGGTTCATAAGTCAGTACCTTCACGGTGTGTAGGTGCTGCATGAAAGTTTGCTGGCACTCTTTACAAGTCCTTCCATGATTGGTTCCTAACAGCACCACTATAATTTCTTACAGATGATTCCATAAGTGCTCTGAACTGCTTTGCTAGTCACTGCAAATTTCATGTGTCAGAAAGGGAATGAACACCCATGTATGGTATAAAATGCAACTAAAAAAACAACCTTATTTTTTCAGATGTCTTTTTGCAAAGCATGCTAAAGGCATCTGCGCTGTGTTAGGCTTCACAGAAGATGCACCAGAGGAACTGCATTTCCTTGAGGAACTGCATTTCTTTGAGGTCTCTGAATACTGATAGAGAACAGAATATGCAATTATTTTACAATAGTATATGCATTGTTATGTATGCATATTCCTGTATGATCTCTAACCATAAACAGGGATAAAACTGTTCTTCCCATCAACCTCAAGGATGTATTTTATTTATCCTCATCGAGAACAAAGTAATTGAAAACACCTGACTAGTGTTTAACAATAACAAATACATAATTACTGAGAGTTGCAGATGGGAAGAGTAAACTCACTATCTTTCAGCACTTTCTAGCATTACCCATCCGGAGGAGAGGAGGTTCCCTTTTGTTTCCTTTGCAGAGCACATGCCCATAACTACAGGCTAGGCTCACCCCGGCTTTGTACTGCACCTTTACAGGCAACTAAGACAAAAATATATCAGCCTTTGGGCTATGTGTCTCTCTGAACCAGTCCGTCACAGATCAGTCATACAAGGCAGGTTCCTGAGATGCTGACCATCTCTCCAATATGCAAGTGATGAGTCAGAAGAAACATTTTGTTTCAGTGCAATGGCCTAACACCAGCAGACTTAGTCAATGACCAAAAGATCTCTGCCATCCTCTTACATGTTTAAATATCTGCTCCCAAAGAATGGAGTGGAGAAGAGCAAAGAAAAGAACCCATTCACTGCATCATAACACAGATAAGTGAGGCATAGTCTTCCCCCTTCTCCCAATCCAAAGACCTGGCTGTGGTGCAGGATTTCATCTACTGATATCTGCTTAAGCTCAGTGCTGCATCAGACATCCTTCTTCACCGTGCCCTGGCCACAGCTCCAGCTGACTTACCTGCACTGCTCTGAGAACAGCTGAACACAGCGTTTTCTGCCAAAGATATCAACTTCAGCAACTTTGTGAACTATTTCTTGATTTGATTTGAATCACTAAATAACTTCATATGCAGTTAAATTCCAGGAATATCATATTAGCAGTACTTAAGTTGCCTCCCAACCAAAACTGACGCTCATAGTACACACGCTGGTGGCACACACAGATCCCCTCTCACAACTGAGAGGTCAGCAGTTAAATTCACATCTCCCTGTTGCGATTCATGGAGAAACTTCTCATGTCTTTCTAACAATGTCTCAAACACTGAACTTCTGGTTTATCTAAACACTAAAGGCCTAGCACTGGCATTCCCATCCTTTTCCCATTTACGAGCTCTGCTCTCTGCAAAAAGTTTGGTATACCACTGGAGTAACTTAGAACGCAGCAGGTTTAGGCTTCAAGTATTTGGTACTGAAAATAGTATTTTCTTTCTTTTTTTTTTTTACAGTGATACTGCCAAAATTCTTTCCTTTAGCAAACATGTCAGCATTTAACTTATTAAGTAGTACTTGTGGCTTATTATAAACCATACCATTATATGGCCTGTATTTTTGATGCTGTGTTCACAGAAACAGCTGGATGTGCAAACCATGGAATTCACCAGTATTCACACAATGCTTCAGTGACGCAAAGACAGACCCATCTCTTGGTGCTTCCAAGTAATGGGAAGGTCTTCAAAATTATTTTAGTCAATATAAAACCAGTAAGTACATACTTATCAAAATGAGAGTACTGGGATTCAGTTAGGCTAATTTATTGTTGTTTCATGACTTTGAAAGCTTGCTAAAAGTCAGCAACGTTAGAAATAGATCATGAAGTAACTGTGCACTAGGATATGATCGAACTGCCACTCCTGTTCCACTATAAATATCCTATACACCTTGCACATGCCACTCAGGGTGTATCTGTGCCCTGCAGACAGATTGCAGAGTAGCTACACCTCCATAAAAAAAGGCAGCAGTCTGCCTTTGGGTTTTCTTTGGTGTTATCCTGTTATGATTTTGGAGTGGGTAAAAACTGCTTCCTGAAACAATCTTGTAGCTCAAATACAAATGCACTCACATGTAATAACTGCAATGTGTTTTCAACACAATCAATACAGCTTCACATTGAAGTACTTTGCCATCTCTAGTAGATCATCTCTATTCTACAAATGCATTTATTAGTTCTAGCACCAAAGGGTTACTAAAACCTCAGACTCTCATCTACATTTAGGTCTGCATTAGACAGTTGTAATCACATGATTGAATAATTCTCTGAACCAAAATAAAACTTAGACCTAGATAAAATGAGTGAGTCTTGGGTCTGTAACGACTAAATCTCTGGAAGAAGAGTCAAAGCGGTAATTTATAAAACTAAACTCCATTTCAGTGACAGTAAAATAATAGAAGGATTTATGAATAGTTTCTCTCCTTGCTACACCCAGATTACTGTGTCATCTGGGTGAGGCTGAGCACTTAAGGGTATTTCACCTAAACTAATAAATGTATTTACTGCATCTGAACTAAGTGCTGAAGTTTACTTCTAACGAGCGTTGACTGATCTTGGCAAATAACGTGAATTAGACCACACAGAGCTGAGCCAGACAAGTCATCACTAGTCAGCGTGTCCCCAGGGGACAGAATGAATAAAAATTGTTTCTCAGCTTTTTTTTTTTGAAGGATCACCACAAATGCCCATGTTGATAACAGCGCTATCTTGACATCCTTTCAGAGCTGTTTGTAGCACTGGTAGTATCTTGTCTTGTTGAGACTTATTTTGCAAGTTAAAAAATGGAGCCATCTTAATAGTTTATTTTATTTTTATCTATCCAAACACTTATAACACACTCATCACCCCTGTGTTTGTAAGCCTGAGATTTGAGTGTTGTCACACAAAAGATTAGCGTGCAAATCCACCAGGGCCTGGAGTGCTCCATGTCAAACAAAGGGTTTCATTGCTGGTTTCCAGTGTAGCAGCTCTGGGGTGGCAAGAGACTCTGCTCCAAGGGGTACTGGGCTGGGGGGCAGAGGACTCGGCTGCTTTGACTCAGCTTTTCCTGACACCCTGAGCAATTTGCCTCACATCACACTGCCTCAGTCTCCAAGCAGAATGGAAACAGCTTCAGCTCTCAAAAGCTATGCCTAGAAAGTCTAAATAAACATTCTGTCTCTATGAGTATTCTCTATGAAAAATGCACAAGATACCACTAAAAGGTTCAGGATGTTATCACACTTAATTGCTTCCACTGAAAGCAATGCTGTGATGCCACCAGCACTGCCATTCTTGTGGGCTCTCAGGACCTGCCCAGCCTTCACTGGGTGAGGGCACCCCTCCAGAGAGGGTCTCTGCCAGTGTGGCAGGAGGTTACGGCCAGGGCCAATGCTAGGGATGGAGGACTGCCTGCCCCACCCACCTCACACCCTGGCACAGAAATGCATAGAGACTATGCTTTCAAAGAAAGCGATGAAGGGTTCCTGCATGCACCCATGCCAGGCACACCGAGGGGACACACACCTCTCCACATCAGTAAATGAAGAGGTGCGTTGCTGAATTTCCTAGTCATAACTTGACTTGGTCTCACATGGACACTTACATTTGTGCCGCCTTTAACCTGGTTCTGGTAAATTTTGCAGCTGTTGGACTCCCATAACTTTCTCCATAATTTAGTTGTCTTTAAAATAAAGAAAATTCATGTCCTGTGTTATAGAGAGGTGTTGTTCCAGCCAGATAAATCAGGCCTTCTGTAAAAATTTTTAGGTATGAAATCAGAATTAAAGCAAGATAAAAACAATATACAAAGGTTCAGTCTTATTTTTCATTTGCAGTAATTGCAAACTCCAATAAAGTTATTAAAAAACCCAACCTTAAAACCAAACAAACCAAAAAACCTCACAACCAAATCCCTCTTTGGTTGGCAAGGATGGGTATCAGAGGTAGATGATTTAGAACACAAAACTTCTTGGACCACACTGCGCTGCTGACTGTATCAGAGCACAGGAAGCTGGAGCTCTTCAAAGGTTATTTTAGAGACATCAAAAACATTTCAATATAATACTAACAACTACTCTTTAAAAGTAACAGTGCAACTGCAAAACCTCTTTGTGCAAAGGACACAGCTCATTTGCTCCCTGGAGATTCTTCAGCTCTGCTGTATATTACCTTGAGTAATCATAAAAAGCAAACGTTACCTGCCATGAATTTCTTTTGTAAGTACATTTTGAGATGGTCCTGAAGTTCTTTTTAGCTACATCTCTGGTTACCTGTATGTTTCCCAGATCTCTAGGATCTGAGGCCAAAAATTGCTGGTTAAAAATATAAAAAAGAACTCAATGTTGGTTCAGTGCTGGGGGAGGAAATTAGCATGTCCTTTGCACACAAGCTTCAGACAACCTGGAAAAAGTAGAAGGAATTGGAGTTTCCTCTAATTGAAACCGACCATTCAGATAAACTTGCACGCATCTAACCTTTGTTCTCTTACTACACCACTGTTCAATCACACATGGAGTAATGGAGCACAATGAAAGCTACGGCATCTATTCACACCACAGGAATCCAGTTTAATTATTCCCACTAGGAGATATGAAGTATTTCTTAATACAAATACTGGACTCTCAGAACATTGACATCAAGAACCTGCACTGTATTTTCTCCCACAGGGAAGAAGGATAAAAAGTATTGCATTTTACAGTCAGTTTAAGCACAGTATTTTCTGAGGATTATGCTATGGAATTAAAAAGAGAAATCTCTAAGTTTTCAGCAAAGTCCTTCCAGATTTTCCAATACGAAGTATGAATCTGCATAATGAAATATTGAAAAATACAGCTTTTTCTATGAACATCGACAGAAAAACACACCGTAGTGGGCTCTACATTCATTCCTGAGGCTGCCATCAAGACGTAAGCAACTTTCTGTAAGCAGCAAGGCTTCTAGCATTGGGTTTCACCATTAGCCATGCAGATATAAATTAGTACCAGTTACAACCAAATTGGGTGATAAATTTATGGAACATATCAAAGAGCAAAACTTCTTTTCTAAAGAAATGCCTGATGAGTGACAATAAATGAGGCCTTTAAAGAGGGTAGATTGATTTTCTAATGGTTTAATCAACAATTCAAAGATTTATACGGTGCAAAATGCAAACCCGAGGCCTCAACCTGAGCCAAAATAATATTTACTGCCAAACACTGAATCCAGTCTCTAAGGACAGGAGTTTCATACTTGTTCTCTGCCAGTACTCCACCCTCCTTTTCTACTTGCAAATTGATTTCCAGTGCCTTCTCCTGGTCCATGAAGTGAGGCCATCTCCAAGCAGTGACTGTAGGCTGGTGACCTGGGGTCCCCCACAGAGCTCAGCTGCAGCACTGCTGAGAGTCCTTTCACACCATCTACTCCAGTACTACAGAAATTGGAATTCCCATTTCCTACATTTTTAAATAAATAAAAAAAAAACCAACCTAAATATGAAGGGGACAAGGTCCTGAATCTCCAGTCTACCATATAAAAAGTTTCTTGTGTATTCCCAGAGTCTATGGATTTTTTGGTGAATTTTTCTGAAACAGCAACTGAGTCCCAAAACACACATCTGTCATGAGCAATAGCTTTTCCTCCAGCGACAGAAATAGGAAATAGTTTTAAGAAAGTATCTGTGTATTTTCATGAAAAGCATCTGCAATTTGATTCTAGGAGGAAAAATGTTCGTGACTGGGGTCTATGAAAAAAAAAAAAAAAAGTCACAAAGTTTTATTTTGGAGGAAAATTGGGGTTTACATTTTCCCCTATGCTGTGTTAGCAATCCAAGCATTCTCATTAATACCTGAAATGCTCTAGTTCAAGATCACACTTATAAATAAAAGTAAGTTGATTTTCAGTGTCTATAGTTAGTGACATATATGCATATGTGAATTATATATGTGCATATATATACACACACACACATAGATGTCTTCATCCAAAATACTAGAGCTAATGTAGAATCCTTCAGCATTATGTTCAAGGTACACTTACTCCAGTATAAAAAATCTTTTCAATATAGCCTTTTTAACTTGATATATCATTTAAAAAAATCCCAAAACCTGGATAAATGAAATGTTTTGGACAATGATTGTAGATTCCCTGGTTTAACTTCTGTACAGAGACATATACACATCTTTGCCATACACACAACTTAAAATTGCTACCATGTGCCAAGTAAACTTTTACAGATGTTCAGCAACAGAGTTCAAAGAAACTCCATTGTGTCTTCCTGGATATATACCAGCCAAATGTATAAAACCAAAGAAATGTCAAGATATCAAATGAAGTGTCCATTTGCTGATGTTCAGATAAATGAGAGATGCAGGTCTGCTAATATTCTTTCTTTCTTGTTACTTGAAATACATTCAAACGGTGCTCTGCAGTTATTTTGAGCTTACATCGTGAGGCATTCCAGCCGAGCCATGACTTTTACCTTGGCTTTCAGAAGCATATTTCTATATCACAGTACATGCATGAAATTCTCCTCTCTGAAACTTTTGTGCCCTTGCATAGAAACTGTTACTCTCTCTCAACATTATACATTTTGGTCAGAGAAAAACTTACAAGTTGGGGTAGGGTTACTTTTGTAAATTTAATAGTAAAAAAACAGTTAAGTGTTTTGCTTGGTAGTACTACCAAAAGGTTCCTAGATAAGGTATGCCTAAATAGGGCACCATCTCTTCTTCAAAAAGGCCTACATTTATTTTTTATTTTCTAATGACAAATATATTGCAAATTCATGCAATAAATCTAAAAACTTTGCAATGAAGCTTGTAACTGAACGGTGAGTTTAATTCATCATGTCCTGCTGGCCACTCACCTGTTCTGTGCTTCAGGGCCCACTAATCCATCTTCCCTCAGACCATGTCTAACATTCCCACCTTTCAAACGCTTGAACATCTACAATCACTTCTTAAAAATAAAAAGTAACCTCTCCCCCCCCAGAAATATTTCTTTTCTTCCTCTCCACAGCAGAATTTCCATTTACTTCCTTATCCCCAAAACACCCCTCATACACACACTCCAAATTACATTTCCCAAAGGCACAGGACAAGCCATACTCAGTCCTGGAACAGTGACAGGTTTAAAGTATAGTATTTCACAGCCCATTAGTGCTGGAAAGAGAGGCTTTTTAGCATTTAGTGAGCTACAAATTCCCCTTCCAATAAGAGATTCCCCACTCCTACTCCACATTATTCATTCACTCTCTATATATGCATGTATATACACATACGCACCCAGCTGAATAGGGATCTCTTTATGCCCATCCATCACATTTCTTCAACAGCAAATTTAGGGAAAAGCTGTATTAGGCAATTTTTTAATGTTTCTACAATTTATTTCTTGTAAATTTCCTTTGTATTCTAGTTCCACGGAGGTAGATTTTTTCTGTGGCAGGAACTCAGTCAAGCAAAGGAAGAGATGAGAAATAATACCATGAAACTGAGAAATAATTCAAGGGAGTTTTATAAAGGTAGCTTTTTCTTTCATGCAAGTGATGTGGTACTTGGAGAATTCATGGTGTTTTCGTATAACATTAACAGGTTTATTTGCCTTAGGATGAACTGCAAAAGTAACTTACAGCTTTCACCCACAATACCATCAAAAGCTCTTGCCAGTAAAAGTTCATGCCTTCTTCCCCTCTTAAATTCAAATTCTGCTCCCATACAGAACAGTCCATAAATACCACTAACTAAATAAACAGATTTTTTTTTTTTTTTACAAAAAGACAAAATAGGAATCACAGTTTTGTGATCTGAAAAATTAATTAAGCATGATTTCTTGCAGATTTGTAGCCTACAATCAGCTATTCCAGTATCTAACCAGGTGGTAACTTGAACTGCAGCTTTTCACTGGTTAAGTCACAACTGCTCTGCTCTCTGATGTCTCATAAAGGCCAAACTCGTTCACAGTACTTCTGCCAAGTCTCTCACTCTCTAAGTTTCTTACCTAGGTGCTGGTATTTCAGTGAATTTGTAGGAATCGGAGTGTGTGAGGAACTAGGCTCTCCTTCACCCCTTCAGATTTGCTTGGAAGGGGACAGTGTGTTAAAAAAATCTGTCGTTGTGGGAAACGCTCACATGCATGTGAATGCACGTGTGCACGCACACCCAGGCACACGTAGTGTAATCACATAAACCTCATTTCCTTCAGAAACCAGGCTAAAATGACATAGCAACAGCAGATGTGAACACAGTTATGAAAAGCAGCTGTGCGAGTTTTCCATGAAACAAACAAACATAAGGTCAACATGCATACAGGTTCCTTTAAAAAAGCTAAACTGGCAAGCCTTTGAAATATTTACATAAATATTTTAAATATCCTCTTTCCGTGGGGCAGAGGATGCACATCTTGACTTCAGTTCATATAAGGCATGTTTCCTATTTTCTCTGGGTCCAACTCTTACCCACTGAATCAACGGAAGCTTTATCTTTGACTTTTAAGTCTACAGTTAGGATTTCTTTCTCTGAATACATTGATAATTTCTTTGGGTGTACTCACACCTCCCCTTCCTCTCCCTACACCTATATAAATCATACATTTTTATATCTTTTCCATACCATATATAAAAATATTTGAGGAATTCCAAAATCTGCCACTGACCAAATATGTATGATAATCTTTGTAACAAAATGAATTGGAACCCAGAGACATGTGGAGACAAGTATTACCACAAAGCAACCCCATACTCTTAACCAGAGGGATGAGCTTTCCCATACTGACTGCAGAAAACAGTTTGGGCTCTCTTAGACCAGTGTGAGAACCATTTAGCAAATGCTTTGTTACAGCCAACTTCAAAAGCCATCTGGAAGTTATACTGCGGCATGTGTCATCCTGTCATATAAAAACACTGGGACCGTGAGGGGCAGTAGGAAACACTCCCATCCTCTCCTTGTCCACTATGCAAGACACATTTAATCCAGAGAAGTCGATGGCATATCTACATTTGATATCCCTGTTTTCTCATCTGCTGCAGAAAGCTCAAGAAACCAATGCTAACACCCTACGGAACACCAAAAAGACATCTCATGTTTAAGAATATATTTCAAATATTAGTTCATACATGGCTTGACATTATTTTTTTCCAGTAGGTCACAGGAGCTACATTTCCTCCTCAGTACTCCTCAAGGAAAGCTTCCTGTATGGAACATACATAATTTGAATGTTTCAGCTCAGTGAACCATTAGCTGATGTTTTAATACCTTTTCCAGAGGTAAAAAAAGGTCAACTTAACAGCTTCTATGGGAAATGCAGTAAAAAATTAAAAAATACAGTTACGTTTTGACCATACTGTTAGATACTCATGCAACCAAAGAATTGTTTGGGTGGGAAGGGACTTTTAAAGATCATCTAGTCTAACCCCTTTTTAGAGACGAGGTTTTATTTTCCTTTAACTCTAATTTCACTGGGCGTTGTAGTGGGTTTCATGCAACTTTTTTGAAATGAGGGACAGTTCCATAAGAGAGAAGGGAGTCTACGCTGTTATTTTTTAGTTGTGTGACTGATCCCTTGCTAACTAAAATAAAAAAATAAAAAATATAGAAATAATAACAATTAAACAAACAAAAAAAGCAATCAAAATTTTAACAACTACCTCACTTGCAGGCTGCCTTCCCAAATCTAGCAGTTAGTCTCTTTCTTTCTATGGAGTAAGACTCAAACAAAACTCACTCAATAACCTCCCCTAGGGAGATCCGGGTGAAAACTGAAAGAGAGGAAGAGTTATATGCATCCTACATGGAAGGCAACAGCAGGCAGATCCCCTCAGGCTATACACTGAAAACAAAGACTATCAGAATGTACAGTAAAGCACAGACCCCTTGCAATATTATAACTTCTCCATGTTCAGAAAGCAAAGAGCATCAAGTGAAGTACATACTTGATAGCCTAGATGAACACTGAAGTTTCTCAGCACCGCTTGTCTTTTTTAAAAGAAAAATAGGCCATGTGCTTTTGCTGGTATAATTTCTATTTGCTAGAGCAAACAAACAGCAGTTTTCCTCATTTGAAGGAAGGAGCAAAGCCTTTGTCAGGACAGAGCCTCCTAAACTGGTGCAACCCTGAAATGCCCATGTGCATCCTGGTTTGAAACACCTTTCCCAGCTTTTCCCATTCTGTCACATTTGATCTTTCACAATAGCTGGGGGCACAATGATGGCTGAATACTTATTAAGAATCTGCACAGTAACGTTTCTTACAGTATATGAGATTTCAGGTGCTTCAATGAGGATGACAATGCACCAAGTGCTTTGCCTGGTACAAGGCGTGCCACCACCAATGTGAGCACTCACTGTTCTGTTTACTTAAGAAGAGGAGGGGGATGCAAGTTCAAATGAAGCTAGAAAATAAGATAGGAAATGCAAACATGAAAATTAACTTTGTCCAGGATGACTTTACTAACATTTCAATAGCATTTTCAACAACATGCAAAGCTCTTAATTAATGGTGTCACCGAATTTGCAGAGACAGAAGTAGAGTGTCCAGATTAATTTCCAAGTCTTATTTGCTGCCAGTGCTTATCTGATGTATTGGGAATATAATTAGAAGCCAGCAATCAAGCAAGGAGGTTGATCTGAGAAGCTGGTCTCCAGTATGCATGCTTGAGAGATATTATCAATGTTCCCTGTTGAGAAAGATTACTAGTACTCAATCTTGGTGTTTCGGATTAGAATTCTCTCTAATTACATCTTTGTTAATATTTTTTTGGCTATCAATTCTTGTAAACACATGCCTATTCTGTTACTTTGCTAGAATATACTTCTTTGTGTCTGTAATCTTCCCACAAAGTAAGAATAAGCTTAATGTGATCTGACAGTCATCAAAGCACATTATTTCTTAGAAAGATACTCACCCCCTTCAAAATATGTAAATATTTTCTGGTGGATTTTATCCTCCCAGATGTGTTTTGGACTCTCCAGGATCCAGCTGTGATATTTAGTTTAAGATTACTGTCAGATCAATGAAACACAATCTCTACTGCAGCATACAAACTGATACACAACCGTATGTAACAGAGAAAACAAAGCCGGATCATAATGCCAGGAGCACCCCATTAACTTTGCAAGACAGTTACCTATCCCTCTGAGAAGTTTAGCAAGATTTGTTAAAAAGTAGTCAAAAGAAAAAATTGCTTCCAATTGTTTTAGTTTTTTTCATACAGAAAATATTAGGAATGTTCATACTATGTTTTAGAATCAGTTTTTCTGCAGTAAAACTCACACACAGATGCTGCTATGCATCACAAGCAACAACTGTACTATTTTGCAGTTAAAACAAGCAAAATTAAACTAAAACCTAAAATGAAAGAAAAGTTCTGTTTCCTCAGTGAATCCTTAAAGTAAATACAATAGATTTTCATTTTGCATCTGCCTCAGGGTCTGGCACATCCTGGATCAGCTTGCCAGTTCTTCATTGCTTAGTTCATTGGAGAAAGAAAAAAAAAATAAAAAAAATACTAAATACTTCTGGCTTTGGCAAAGTCCTTTTCCCTCCTGGATGCCTTCCCAATAGTTGTGGTTCCTGACGCCTTTTTCTATGGACAGCTCAGACATCTCTGGGTTAGTCTGCCTTCTGCAGTCCTCTAGATTTCTTTACTGTGCTGCTTGGATGAAGTTCCCAAACCCTCACAACTCATAAGCATTCTCGCGACTCCTGCCTCTCACATGCTCTTCTGGTTTCTGAGCTGATTCTGGCACCAGTTTTTTGATAGTTCCTTTCCAGCAATGAGTCAATGTGGTGCAAGTCTCAGCACAGCAGCTGCCTTCATCTTCTTCTTATTTTAACTAGCAGTACTCTGTTTAGCATCTTACATAAAGCCAAGCTTTAAAACGAGTTGTAGAGGTCAGCAGCAGCTTTGTTCCCTTTTGTTTGGAGTTCAGGATTCCTGAGAGATTGGTTCCTTCTCTTAAGGAGTGCTCCAGCGTGGACATGTTCTTCTCACTTCTTCAGTATGTTTTCAAAAGTAGATGCCTACATCTGAGGATGCAGGCGAAACCACTCTTGAGACAATGGTTGCAGTTTGATAGGAAAACATGGCACAATGTACTTGAAAGATGGGAGCCTGCTTTAGGTTTCGTCTACCAAAAAAATACCCAAACCCACTTGCAGACGCACTTTTTCTCTTTCTTTTTAACTCCAGAAGTTGAAATGAATGTGAACTGAAATGAATGTGACTTTGGATCCTAATAAGCACAATCAAATAGCCTAATCCTTGTCTCATTCTTCTGATTTGCATGTATTCAACCATAACAAAACGTAGGGAAACCAGGAAGTCTTCTATGAAACCTGTGCTGCTAATGAGGATACATAACCTAGAGGAAAAATACCTCCATGGGAGCCAGGAAAGGAAATTTATTTGTTGTAAAGACAAATATCTGACTTATAAATCCAGCAATATTTATATATAATAATTCTGCTTGCTGCTGTTACAGAAACATTTCTAATCAGAACCAGATGCTTAAAGGCAGCTCTTCCATATCACTGAGAGCAAAAAGCATCATACTATCACTTTCCTGTGCCACCAAATCCCTGTTAGCTTTGGGATTTAGTGACAGTCGCAAAGGCACTACTGAAGGCCTGACACAAGAAGAAACGCAGCACATGCCTAACTTCAAGACAGTAAGGAGCCTCTTTTGCTTAACGTGGAGTACTGGTTGCAGTGGTATATGTTATTAACAGCCCTGCTTTTTGTGCTTCTAAACATTTAAGATACTAGCACCACACCACATGAAGACCTAAACAAGTCTCTCTACAGTTCTCTACACAGCTCTGTCCTTTTGTGTGTGTTACAATGCAACAGTTCATACCCTTTCAATCTGGCTTTCATGCATTTCTTATTAAAATGCTGTAGCAATTCCTGAATAAAAATTTTTTTTTTTTTAATTAGTCAATCATTTCTGTAACCCTGAATTGTCATATCATAGAAAGATGTGTATGAGATTAGGAGTTGAACTGAAACCTAAAATAGGATTCTGGCATTTGAAGGTTGTCATATGAAGATTCATGCTGTATCAGCCATTTTATATAGGGCTACAAGGGAAACATCTGCAAGGTCTAACAGCTGATAAAGAATAACCTGCCCTGCTACTAAAAAAAAAGGAAGACTGCATTCTATTCAAAGGCTGCAGATAAGACTTAATGAACTGAGATTTCATAATGGAGAAATGATGGATAAACTAGACCTAATATAATCCACATACACAAAGCATGAAGAAAATAGCTTAAGATTCCCTTTTTATGGGTTTTTTCCAGGTATTTACAGTCCTGCATAAAATACAGATTTAACAATTTCTTTTAACAAGTGTTTCAATATCAACTTTTCCAGAGATACCATTTCTAAATTAAGACTGAGTGATTCCCTCCCCCTCTCCCACCCATGTCTTGGCAAGTGCTACTAAAACACATTATTTTAACCAGGATGGAGCACGCAGTCTCAGAAAGGGCCTGGGGATATTAGCTTTGCTGGCCTTTTTCATAGAGAAGAGGTTAAGCCACATAAATTTTAACAGTACACTTACTGGTAATTTCAGAGACAAGCAAAGCTAGTTGGTGGCATGGAAAAGAAGGATGGAATTAGAAGCTAAAGGGGAAGCAAAAAAAAAAAAAAAAGGAAGGAAAACCTTCTCACTGACAATAAACAACAAGCTTGACCTTTAGGAGGAGGGAGCTCTTTCCTCATACTGTAGCTCAAATGAGCTGAAAAGGAGAGCTTAGCCACACAGGATGATTTATAAAATGGTGAATCCTACAGCAGAAGAAAAGAGGGAGCCTAAATGACAATGGGTGAAGGAATTAATTCCCATGACTGCAGGCAGCGTTTCACTTTCAGCTAAGCCTCAAACTAAACGCTCTATTTGCATACTGATTTAACCTCTTTGCAATTCTGTTTAGCAAAGGCCTAGCTCTGCGTCTCCACGGGAATGAGGAGAAGCCCATACATTGTTAAATAAGTCCCTGACACTTCATCTGGCCACAGCTAGAACCAGAGGCTGGTTTTAGTTTCTGAGGTATTAAGACATGAGAGTTTCAAAGCTAACAGAAATCTTGGAGACAAACGGAGCTTCCACTCCAGATCAAGCCTGTCGCACCACAGCCCTTCTACAATATTTGTAGCCTTGTCAACAGTTTTCCTTTCAAAATATATTGCTGAATCCAAACTTTAATCAAAAACATTTTATTTGGCTGGGAACTGCTACTTCTCAACCAAACGCTAATTGTGCCAACATTTTTTTTTTTCCTTGTCTCAGTAACTTCAAGTTGTATTCTTGAAAATATTGTTAAATATGTTACAAGACTTGTCCTTCACAGCAGTGATACCAGTCTAGTAAGTAAGGAGGCTTTCATCATAGAACGAGTCTTAGCTGCCAGCTTTCTCTACTGCATATTAGTGAATAAAATGGGATTACCATGTGCTGTACAAGCATAATTGGCTGAAACGATCAATATGATTGGCTTCCACTCCTGCGGTATACATTTGTCTAAACGCTCAGTAGGTGTTATATAACTGAGCGTGTGTTTTAGGATTGGCATTAAAAAAACCCGTTGAAACCATTTAAGGTCAATAACCACTCCTGGGAATGCTGAAGGGGAAGTATGGTACCAGGATTTCTACATTGTTTAAAAAAAACAAAACCAAAAAGCAACAGTGGAAAACCCCCAAACAAACTATACAAGTAACTGCATCTGGTGAAAAAATTACTTTGTAAAATGCATTGGAAAAGTAACTTTATTCTGTAACTGCTTTCATAATTCAGCTCTTATGTTACCCATAATGCTCTCAGGTCTGTGAGGGACAAAGGGAAATTTGCATCCAAGAAAGTGATACATATGGTTTTAATTGCTTTTTGCAGGGAAGTCAGGGTCCAACGTAAAGAAAAGTTATTCCAAACTCCAGCTTGCAAACCAGATTTTCATGTGAAAATTTCCAATAAAAAAGCAGCAACAGATGTGACTGAGGCTGTTAACTTGCTTGGGACTTTTTTTTTTTTCCCCCAGTCTGTCCACTTCCAATCATCTGCCATCTAGTTCTTCCCAATCAACACTATTTTTATTAAGCTTAGTCAAGGATTCTCTCACAAAATATCTTCCTGCAAAGATTCAGCTGTACATAAAGCAATGCCTAATACCTTCCTCTACCTTTCATTCTCTTCTTTTTTTTTTATGTATACATGTTTTTTTTTCCCTTTTATTCCTGAAATCATAGACTTCATACAGAGTATCATTTTTAAAGGAGGCAATGAAATACGGTATCAAGCTACTGCTCAGCAATGGAGCCGTCTGTTCTAACACTAACTTTGAACTTCCATAAAATATAACCAACATTTTCCTAATTCAATTCCTTGATCTTGGCTACTCAGGGCATTAGGCACAGTAAACCTTCACTTACAGATACTGTATCTAATGACATAGTTCAATTTTAATGCCCTCAGAATAAATGCCATGTTTTTCTTAAACAAATTAATACAAGAATGTCCATAACTGACAACTACTTGCTGTTACACACACTGCTCTTACAACTACCTGTGAATGTGTTCAATTCTGCAAAGGAACCACTCTTACATGGGTGGAAAGCAGAGGAATACAGATCATGCAAAGCTCAATGTTGGGAGCCAGCATAAAGGTTAGCACAGGACATAGGAAGAAACATTATAAAATTTAAGGAAGACAACAGATGATGTGAGAGATAATGAAAACATTAGCGGAACAAGAAAAAAAGAAAAATGGCATCATATAATATTCTTGAGTGTAAGCTAAGTTTCTAGGTCTGACTAAACAAATAGATACACCAAGCACACCAAAATTAAATAAAAATTTAAAACCCCAACTATCTTAGCTAGGTGAAATTTCACAAAGCTCTGACAACTGGTTTTATAGAAATTATAGTTATTATTAGGTCAAAATTTCTTGTCAATCTATACTTGGAAATATTGTGTTTAGTCCTTACAATGATTCACAGAAGATCTGGATTGTTACCATCTGTGAAAGATACAGAATAAGCAACTAAAGTGCAATAATTCAGTTTAAATACTAATTTAATTTGGGGCTGCAAGCAACCATTAGAAAATGGCATCTGAGTGAACTCCCTCCAGAACAAATCTTCACTTTTATTTTCAACAGTAGTATGGAAGTGATGGTTGAAGTATGGAGTGAAGAAAAAATGCTCTATGAAGCTGCATGGTTTTATTTTCTTGTGATTGTATTTTTTCACTGCTACATATTTGGGGAAGAGATTATATATCATTCACATTCTTTATATATATATATATTTTTGACATAATATTAAATCTGCCCAACTTTTGGGCTTTCTAAATAACACTGCATTTATAAAAAAGATATTTAAAAAAAACCAACCTTCAAAAAAAAGAAGGCTAAATAGAAATGAACACATTGCAAAATCATATGCAACCTCTTGAAAATGTATAAAAAGAGGTTAATTTTAATCTATAGTCTACTTAATATAATTTAGGTATCTTACATTTAATGAAAGAACATTTACCAGTAAGTTGCAAGTGAATACAAGGATATGAAAACAAAGAAAATTCCCAAGGTTTACAGATATCATTCATGTCAACATTTATAGTTCTTCGATGGCCATTTACAACACATATACAATTCTTTTATAATTCAGTGACTTTTAATTATGAATCCTTGTGGTGGTTTTGGCCCTAGCTAGAGGCCAAATACCCACCAAGCCGCTCGCTCACTCTCCCCTTCAGACGAAAAGGGGAGAAAATAGATATTGGGAGGCTTAGGACTTGAGATAAGGCCAGAGGGATCACTCTCCAATTAGTGCAATGGGCAAAACAGATGCAGCACAGAATAAAGGAAAGTGATTTATTACTACTACAACTAATACACCCAGTGAACCGGAACAAGATAAGAAGTGGCCAGGTCTTAAAGCACCTTCCTCCCACCCCTCCCTTCTTAGCAAACTTAAAACTCATCACAATTTTACTCCCTTCTTCCCCCTCCAACATGGCGCGGGGAGGGGCAGGGAATGGACAGTGGGGTTCCAGCCATCCCTCACAAGCTGCTTTTCTTCCCCAGATCTTATCACTTCTACTTCCACCCCTTGCCTCTTCGCACTCTTGACTTTAATCATAGATTTGCTCCTGTCTTCCCTCCCATTCACAGTACAGGGGGGACAGAGAATGGGGAGTGGGGGCTTTCAGCCTGTTCCTCCAGAGCTGTCTTCCATCTCAGCTGGGGGGAGGGGGGACATTCCACAACCACACCCCCTTCCCCTGTGGCACTGTGGGGTCCCACTCAAGCAAGAGTTGTGTCCACGAACTTCTGCAGCGTGAGTCCTCTCTATCGGGGAGTCACCTCCTCACCACAGGCCTCTCAGCAGGACTGTCCCCTCCATAGGGTGCTGACATCCGGGTCCAGACCCCCCCAGTCTGGTCCCCCGCAAAGTCACAAGTCCCCTGGCAAACCTGCTGAGGCATGGATCAATCTTCACAGGGCATAGGTGTCTCTGCTCCCTGTCCTCATCCATGGGCTTCGGGGGTACACCCATTTCACCATGGTCTTCACCACGAGCTGTAGGGGAAACTCTCTTTTTGCATTCTTCATCCCCCCCCCTCCTGCAGGCCTGGCCTTGGAGTCTGTGCAGCTTGTTACATCTTCTCACTCCCGCTCCGGTGGCAAAGTGCACCTGCCAGCAGTTTTTTTTCTCCTATATGTGATTCACAGAGGTGCTATGACCAGCTCTGATAGGCTTAGTCTCAAATTTGGCCTTGAATGGACCAATGTTTTCAAAATATGGGGCTTGCAGAAAGCTGTAACTGCGGCTTACAAAAGCCACCGAAGCAGCGCAGCTACATAAAACTGCAACAATCCTATCTATGATGACATCTTCAATCTGACCAAAAAACCAAAAACAAAACAAACACCCCAAAAAAAAAACCCTCTGTGGGTTGTTAATCATTACATTGTCAATTCTGTATTTTCAGTTGAGTTGAAAGCACAAGCAGAAGTAATCAAATTAATACACTTTGGCATATGTTAACCCAGTGCCTAACACAGCTTTCTTTCAGGTTGTTCAGGAAATATTCCTAGTTACTTTAACATGCTTTTAAAAAGAAATTCCAAGATGTAACTGGGTGATATCTGGCTCTTTGGAGACTCTGCACCCATGTATCCTCTTGAGCTTTAATTTGGCTGAGAGGTTGGGAATAATGACAGTTTATGGACTAACGCACAAGGACAAGAAAAAAAAAATCCTGTTTATAAGAGCACAGCTCTCATCAAACATTTTCTAATAAAGGAATACCAATGTTCACTAAAAGTAATATAACCCTTTCTGCTCCTTTTTTGAGAGAAGGCATATCACCTCTGTACCTAATGACAAGGACATACTGGACAGGCATTTTGGTATCCACAAATTCTTTCCTCAAGAAGAGCAGCATTGCCTCCATCATGCCCTCAAACCAAGGTGTGAATTACTTGACCAATAGAATTTGCTTGACAAATGGCAGAATTAAAAAAACCTCTGCTGTTATGTTCAATTTTTGTGCCTCTTTCTTGTTTCTCCTCTTCACCACTCTTTCTCTGCAGCAACATTCAAATCTCAATTCTTCATTATTTTATCATTTCCATTTTCCTAAACTGTAGTAGGAAACTCACACAACAATCTACATTTTCAATTCTGAAAATAAAATAAGGTTATGGGCAAGGGGCTCGTACTTTACAGCCAACAAGGTCACAGAATCACAGAATGCTAGGGGTTGGAAGACACCTCTGGACATCATCTAGTCCAAGCCCCCAGCCAGAGCGGGATCACCTACAGCAACAATATAAAACTAGCTACATAAATAACATTATATAACACAAGCTGTACTAATGCACCATGCCACCCACAAGAATGGCAAATTAAATAATTAAGAGTCCTCATCTATAGGGTTTCTTGGAGAAAACAGCAGCAGAAACCAGAGAAGATACTTCTAGAGCAAGAAGCTTTGCAGTGTCTAACCTCAGGGAAGAGAATCAAGCCCTTGTCTGTCCATATAAATCTCTGTTGCTTGCCAGGGAAAACATACATACAAGTAATCTTGCTCCAGTACCTGCCTCCCTGCATGCACACGTTTATTTTAAGGAAATTACCATCTCTAGGCATCTCATTTTATATGAATACGGGCATTTTCTCTAATCTGATATGAAAATAAGTAGCTGAAAAGAGGAAAAGCATGTCCTATGGACTAGAGAAAAGTCCAAATACTTGAGCATCACCTGTGTGAAAGGATTAAGTTAAAGAATGGCAATGCAGGAAGTGTACAAATACATTGTCCTTTCATTTCTTCCTCCCCTAATAGAAATCTGATTTCTAGTGATCAAAAGTGTGTACAACTCCAGCACGTGAGATCTCCCACTGATGTCTATGTGCCTGAAGTCAGTATCATGCTTGAGAAATTCTCTGAAATGACACACTTAATAAAAGCCATAAACCTTTGAGACTAATTATCTTAGTTTCGTATAAATTACTAAAAACCATATACAAAATGAAGCAGTTCAATAGTCATTAAAAAGGACAGAAGTAGTTCAGATAATTACCAGCAAAATAATTATGAAATATTGGTGTCACCATGTAGTGCTGATAGAGTGGCTAAAAAGTTGATTGACTTGCACTTGTACTGCTGAAGCACAGAATTCAAAATGACAGTGCTACTGGGAACACTTGGGTTCTGGGATCCAGCCACTCTCCATCATTAAAGTTTCAGAACATCTTTTGGGTGACCAATTCCCCATTTTTGGCTCTCTGCTTTTTAAATTATTATCATTATTAATTTGGTATGGGTTATCCTATGCCCATTTACTCACAATAATTTTATATTAGATTGATTTGATTTACTTGAAAGCTTACTTTAATTACTAAAGAATGATTTTGTTCCAGCTTAGTTCTGTAAACCAGAGTCCCCATTACTCTGTGAACATCATCATTAAGGAATGTACTTTGTTCTTTTCTTTAAAAAGAAAAAAAAAAGAAAAAAAGTTCCACAATTCTGTCTTTGTTGGGTTTGGATTTTGTCTTTTTAGTTAACACTCAAGATCTATTAATCTCTTCTTTCTCTCTCTAATGTTCTTTGCAATCTGAAAAAACTGAGTACTATAGCATTTCTTTATTTCTCATGTGGTTGTAACAAAATACAGTGGGAAATCTTTAATTTTATACCTTCATAATTAAGGCAAGTGAAGCTGAATGAAGAACTGCTCCTATAAAACTGAAGAATACCAAAGAAAGATCTGTAATTAGCACGGGCTTATAAAGATTCTACAGAGAAAACATACATTTTTGTACATTATAAAACATTCTTCTAAGGCTGATGCAAATTAATATTTACAAATAACTCTGAATATTTCTCTGTAAGTATACAATAGTTCACTTGTTAACACTGACATATTTATCTGGCCTTTCCCAGTTGTAGGAAAAAATTATGTCAATTTTCCCTCAGACTGCCTTCCTATTCTGTCACACACATTATTTCATGAAACATGAATCCAAATGTTCTGTTTCTTTTCAATTTCCTTTCACCAAAAATTCCAGAGTCCCCCTCTCCATGGTTTAGTAACAATTCAGTCTTTCTAGTCTAATGGCAAAAACTCAATCCTGCTCTCTTTAATCCGGCTACTTTTCACTTTGACGTCTTCAATACTGAAGATTCAACCCTCTGTTAGAACTATTTCTTTCCAGGTCAGAAGTTTTGCCTATGATTCTACATTAAGCCTCTCATAAGAAGCAGCAAGGCTTGACAAGATGTCTGAAAAACACAGCATACACACCGAAGGGGAAAAAAAAAAAGATTTTAATAAAGATCGTCTTTTACAAGTACTCAGGCACTTTCTAAAAGACTCAGGTGACTTTGTACTGGGACACGGGCCATTAGAATTGTAGTCAATGCAAAGATAACCCG
The DNA here is from genome assembly GCA_013400835.1 of Zapornia atra. NCBI lineage: Eukaryota > Metazoa > Chordata > Aves > Gruiformes > Rallidae > Zapornia > Zapornia atra. The sequence goes on from VZTU01008910.1 coordinate 209,413, forward strand.
TATCACTTGGGAAAGAAAGGAAAAAAAAAAAAAAAAGTTTAAATAATAAGAGGTACTTTGTCTCCTGCCTTTCCAGATTAAAGAATCATCACTCAGCTGGTTCAAACCATCTACAACCACAGGTCTGTGTCAGCCTTTAAATAGTTGAAGAGATGAAGGTCCGAAGCAGCTGGGTGCAAATTACTATCACAAAACCGACATGATCCTGATACTTTCTATCCTGAAGAGCTCACACATACAAGATTTAACAGACTGTAAAAATAAGGGGATACCATTTACTGTGCACTGAGGAGAAAAACATCACTAGTGAGTTGATTTTTTTATTTTTTTCATTAGCTGCAGTTTTTGAATGGTTTGTCCTGGGGACAATATACAGGAAACTCTAACCTCAGTGTAACGAAACGAGTCAGGAGGGGTACACAGGTGAATAACTTGTAAAAGTAAAGAGTATCTGTCTTTCCCATACCTCAGAAAGGCAAGTCCCCAGCCTGTCATATAGCTCTATATAGACTCAGTGGCCTGCATTGATACACAACACATTGCCTGTTTAACTCATCTGAGAACGTCCTTGATTGTGAAGAACAGCCACCCTTGATTAGCCACATCTCTTGATCCCAAAGGAGCAGAAAACTCCGAAGGAACACCCTATAAAGCCAGAAACTGTACATGTAAATTAAATATAGTAGCAATCAGTATGTAAGAGAGATTGAGAAAAAACAAATTCCTCTGGATCTGTGGTCCAGTTGATGCTATGAAGACTGCTGTTCTAAATAACCTTTACAATCTTTCTTTTGTTATTGAACACCATTATATACAGCACCCCAACTCTGCCACCTAAACTGTGAGACACAGGGCTTAAGCATCCTGAATTCTGTGCTCCTATGAAAGATTTGGTTCCCCCTTCTGAGACCTGAAGAAGGACAAACAACTTTGTGGAGACTTGAAGTCCACTTATGTGAACTTCAGATACATCAGCAGAATTCTGCTGCCAACTTCAGACTCTGTTCAACCAATCATACATATTTGAGGTTCTTTAGATCTACATCCACCTGGAGCAGGTGGGGAATATATCCTGAGGAAGTATATTTTACAGATAGTCTATGCTACAAATTGAAAATAGCATAAAAAGTGGATCTCGGGATAACAACATAAAAAATCAGGAACTTGGTTCCATCGGATTGTGTACATTTTAGGACTTTGTTCCAAAAGAACCATATGTTTGGTTTTAAAATAGATACATTAAGTTCAAAACTGCTTACTGAAATGAACAGCAGTTCTGATTCAGATGTGTTTATAAACACAGAGGTTATGCTGAAAGATATACAGGCATTTAAAAATGCCATGTATATTTGTGTATGGCTATCTGTATGTAAACTGGCCTGAAGTGTTATGCTTTGATTAATCCCTAAAAGGCAAACTTTCAGAACTAGGGACAAGTTACACTAACAGCAACCGCAGAAATTATATGGGGGGAAAAAAAAAGGGTTGGCCTATAGGTAATTCAGTTATTTCTTTAAAGTTGGGGGTTTAGCTCACATGTGCTTCCTTCTGCAATGCCACTCCTTTTTAAGGACACATGGTAGGCACAGATTTGTTTCAGCAGTGCAAATACCAATGGAAGATGTAAGCAAGGCACAGAGTGGGAAAATCATTAAAAATAAGATTTTCAGCTTTGAAAAGATGCTGCACCTCACAGAGCCAGTAGCAAAGAGTTTGTCTTTTAAGGGGTAGAACTACATGCTCATTGGAAATTAACTAAACTCGTCTGGGTTTTATCTAACCAGGTGACCTGGAAATCTGTTCAAATCAAAGTACTCTTTCATGGGATATTAAGTAAGGAAATGCTAAAAAGTGTTTTGAAAATTCTAGCAGATTAGGTAACAAAAATATTCAGACACCCTCGTCCTGTCCAAAGGAGAAGTCAAGCCAAACAGAACACAACTGAAAACATTTTAAGACAATTCATCACGGAGAACTGCATACCGGAGATTCTTAACAAGATACACAAAGTACACCTCTTAATCATCGCTGAGCATATAGACCACATATAGCTGCAAATTCCTACCCTATGATGGTAATAAATTGCTTTAGTATTGCGTTTTAAAATCAGGTCTATAGTGCTAATGCATACCATAGCTCCTTTTTATGTATTGATAATTACCTGCCCATTTCATTTTTTTTTATATAGTTGCAATTTTGGAACAGCAAAAATTAATGGTCCCATTTTCCTCTAAGTTGGCGGTAGTGAAAGGCTTACATTAAGAAAGAGCTGTTGGAATGCTGAATCTTAATTTAACATCAGAAGTGAGCCACCAAAGAAAAACAGTACTGCTTTCCCAGTGTTGAACTTCATATTGAGAAAGACTGGCATTGGAGAAATATAGTTTTCTCTCTAAAGACATTGTCACATTGTCATATGCTTAAAGAGAAAGAAGAAAGGGGGAGGGGGAAAGAAAGAAGGAACTGCGGAAGCTGAAAAGTACTCCTGAGGTCAGTGCTATGCAAGAAAGATGACTCTAATCAGTCAAAGGATTAAGGCAATGAAAGTGAAATACTTGAATGGGTTACTGTCCTTAGACCTGATCCTAAGAATGAGGAAGAAATAAACTTTTGAAATGCTAATCCAAATAAACTTGACGATTGTTATTAAAAGGTACAGAATTTGTACAAAACTCTATAAGAAGGTTGTAATGGAACATAGTGATTCTCTACTTCCTATTAAAACAGGAAAGAGATATTTTGAAAAAAAAAACCCAAAAACAAAACAAAAAACAAGCACCTTTGTTGGGATGTTTAAACGGATTCTCCTATTTCCAATCATCTGGTAGAAATTAAGGTGTCAAAGATCCAGGTAAATCTTAATAAGGCTATGCAATTTTATTCATCTCACAGTACAGAAAAGGAAGTGAAATACTGTTCTAGTAGTGTTATTCAGTCCTTAGAGAAAGAGCTTCCCAGAAGATTGATGCCTAAGTATGCAGTTAGAGTTCAACAGGATTTTCACAATGTACACACAGGGGTGCATAACTCATGTGTGATCGAGCAATTTCATTGTTCTAATCTTGTTCGTCATGGTACTTGAAGGCTTCAAAATAGTACTGTAGCCAGGAAAACACTTCTACATGTTCTCTACAGAGAGACAACCGAAGCACAGATGAGACAACCGGTCACACAAGTTGTCAATGAATAGGGAAATTGGAACAACAAAGAATGAGATGGGAATTCTAAGTCTTCTGCTTTGGAGACCATGGAAGAAGACGTCAGCACTCAGAGGGAAGCAAGTCTGGAGAGTACTCACTTAGCTTTTTTACTTGCTTTTACTGTAACCTGGTACTTTGTGCTATCCTTAGCTGGAACAAACTAGATGCAAAACTGGTAACTGCAAAAATGATCTGTTACTATACTAAGGACTCAATTAAGTACTCTATTTAGAGGAAGACTAAACAGAGTTCTTCATAGAGAAAAAATCCCATGTCCTGTTGTAGGATCAAACCCAAACACATCTAAGATTTTATTGAGAGGTTTTAGCATATTCAGCTCTGACAAGATTGAAGGCAGATTCGTTTAACAGATCCTGTTTTGTCTCCTCTATTTACCTGACATCACATGTATGTACAATGCACTTTCATGAATTGTAATGTGTGTGCCACTAAAGAGACTTGTAAATGCATACTAACAGCTACGGACAGAGACAACGACTTCCTATTTAAATTGATCTGGAAAGCTAAAATCTCACCTTATTTACACAACACAGCTGAACTGAAATCAGTGAAGAAGATGGCCCAATATTTCTGTCACAGTGAGCCTCTAAGCACTGCACCTCAAACATGCAAAACTACTTTTAGTAGATACACTGACCACTGATTTATTTTTGAAGCATTAGACTTTGTCTATACAAATTACCTCATTCTGTTTCCTTGCTTTTACTTGAATTTTGCTGCTAGCAACCCAAAACTTACTACCACCATCTCCAGCTCATGTTTCTGGCACCAGGAACCCCAGAGCCACTCTATAAAACTTGATGCCTGTCAAAAAGGCTATTCTGAGTGTTTTGACTTGGCTTAAGCCCAATAAGATTATTTTGCAGGAAACGGACAAAACTGGAACATATTATCTATTTACACTGATAAAGTCAGTCAGCTGGAATATATTAAAGAATTTGCTGGACTTAAATTAAATTTTCTAGTAACTGCATCACCTGATATAGAAGAAACTGAACTTCTCAATTATAATGCGTTTATTTGAAGACCTCTTTCTTTCACATTTTATGTCCAAAATAATGACACATGAAACAACTCCAGCTCTGCTTGATGCTGTACAGCTCAAGATCAAGCTTATACTCTTCTGCGGCTGGGAGTAAAATTGCACTCAATTTTAAATTATCTCTAATAAGCAGCATGTGCTGGTATACTTGTCAAAATTGCTCTGTTTACAGCAACAGCGGAAATAAGTATTTTTCAATAACTGACTCATATTTACAGATGCTGAGTTTTAATTATGATATACACTGGTAATTAGGAAGAATGCAGAATGCAATACTCTTAATAGATTGGATTCTCTGAGAAATGAATGAGACTTCTTAAGAAAAAGATGAAACCATTGAGACAAAATGTGGTGATGTTTGGTCATTTTAGACATTTAGTACTGCACAAATATTTTTAAATTTTCTAGCTTAATTTCTCTAACTTTTCTTACCTAGAAGAGGTATAGTATTGAAAAAAAATAGCAGTAAAAATATAAGTAAGCAAGCCAAGGAAATACCATTACACAATAAACCCCCAAATACACAAACCTAAGAAACACATGTAAAGTAAATTCATCATTCTAACAATAGTTAGGGCCTACAAATATCAATAATGTCAACCAGCAAGGCTAGCAAACTGTGTTATATTTCTGTGATAGGGTCAATGGTCTGTGTTGTGTTGATATCCTAGATTTCCATTTCCAATTTAATAGCTGCACTTGACTTTATTAAATACCTGCACTGTATGTTTTCTCTTTTTACAACTTTTTGGCTCACAAAGAACAAGCAAAAGTGCTTTAAGGGCCTCAGGGACCCATTCTTAGTACACTGCTATTTCCAACTGTTTTGGGTTGTGAGCTTGGTTTGTTGTGTTGGATTATTTTATTTTTTTTAAAACAATGATCTAAACATAAAATCTCTGTTCCAAGATCTCAAGATGACAGAGAGATTAGTAAGTACATAAATAATTAAAGAACTAAAGCAACTTGGCTACTGCTACAGAATAATCTATGAAGTTAAACAACTGCAAACCAACAAAATATGCTTGATGCTGACAAATTGGAAACAAAACCGTTGAGATTAAATTACAATTTAGTGTAATAAAAGTATAAAAACTAAAGTTTGGAAGGTTTTTATACAATACAACTAAAACAATACAGACTGGAAGCCCCAAAAGAAGCTACTGTTGGACAGAAAAGCGTAGCTGCCGCAGCGTGGCACCTTGCCAGAGGCCGGTAACATTGGCACAGTAGTGCTCTGGGAGACAATCCGGCCACAAGCAACTGAAACTAATCTAACATTACGCTACCACTAGAAAAAAAAGGTTACAAATTTCTCTGCTTCTGGCCAGAAGGCAGCTGTAGTGCTCTTCATGGGGACTTGGATCACATCACTGATTCAAATGGAGACAAGACTTGGGTTTGTTTTATTGTTTTTTTTTCCATGGTAGATTTAGTCAGATGAGCAAACTTGATTCACCATGCTACGGCTTGGGTAGGAGAGCTAGCACAGGGGAAGAATGGGAACGTGTGGCTGTGGCTGAAGAAAGAACAGCCCGTTCCCTTCAGCAGCAATGCAGGCTTTGACCAACTTGTAAGCCAACAAATAGCTACACCGCTTCCAGAACCACATGAAGAAAAACATGCCATCAAGCAATATTTGCAGACAATTGCCATAACATGTGTTTCTAATGTAATACAGTGACAAAAAAAAAGAAGGAANNNAAAAAAAAAAAAAGAAAAAAAAAAAAAAAAAGGAAAAAAAAAAAAAGCAGCAGCAATACAACAACCACTGGTTGTGCATGAAGAGAAGCTTCAAGTACAAGTGAAGAACTGGCTACACCTTTACACCGTGGTAGAAGGCAACCTGCCAGTTTTTGTTCTCATAGCTCAAGACAGAGAGGCAGTCGACACTTCTAAGTCTTAAGATGAGAGCCTAGTTTTCCTAGGACTGTTAGGAAACCCTATTCTTCATTTGATTCCCAGAAAGTCTAGATAACTCAGTAAAAATGATCATACGCATTCTGGTTTGACTGCTTTCAGTTTTCACATT
>VZTU01008911.1:0-19445 GCA_013400835.1 Zapornia atra
ACCCTCATAAACACTGAGATTCAGTGTCAATTACTTTGAAGCTTCAAAAGCCTGAACATTCAGGCTGATCTGTGAATGATGTTAAAAACTTTTTAGATGTTTTTTTTTCTTTGAATGTCTGGCAGATTAGGTAGTGGAAAGAAATGCTTTCAGTAAACTGATCAATAACATTGGGGAAAAAAACACCTTTGAGGAAAAAAACCCAACAAAACCAAACACAAAACCTGTTCTCCAGATTGCCAAAAAGCTTTTTCTTATTTTGAACTGTATCAGTCAGTCCAGTAAGGAGTATTCTCTCTCCAGTGTCTCACTCAGACCTCTAGCTATCAACATTAAAATAGTTCCCCCGAGGGAAAGGAAGAACAAACTCAGACATCTAATTCCTCCTATAACAGTAACTTCGGTCACAGAGTGATGTTTCTGTCAATGATACTGCACTTACTGCACAGAGCTGTTTATGTGGTTAGATGGAAATATTATTCTGTGATCAAATTTACATTACTTCATAAAACCAGGAAATATTTTCTTAGGTCTCTCCTTTGGTTTCCTGGAGAAAGACCTTACAAATTACTTAGCTTGATGGGCTGTCTATATAAACGCTGCTGCTGTTGAGCTCAACAATATATTGACTTTATCAAGAAAAATAACACAAAGCCAACCTGGGATAAAGCCATTCCCTCTTGGTCTGCTCTGTATTTTTCTTTTCTTCACCATACAAGCCTTGCAAATTAAAGACTTCAGATTCTGGAAGGGTGTATACAAAGAATCCTGCAGACAAGAGGGTTAAAATCAATGACTGTTATGCTTTTCTTTCCTCAGGTGTAGCACATATCACATCAACTAAAAGAATCTTGTCTTAGCCATACTCATGCACACATGAAGTAGATCTGGTTCACATTTTTTTTCAGGAAACAATATTAAAAATGGATCCTGGGAGGGATGTATAGGAGTGTAGAAGGACTGTTTTCCTCTTTCTCAGTGAAGTTTGATGTTCTTCTCAGCTCACACCTATAAATCCCTTGCTTTCCTATTCTCTTACCTTGCACCTGTAGATACACTTAAGTAGATGTCTATCAGCAATACCTCAGGCAGAGATGGATAAAGCCTCCAGATAAGGACTGATGAACTCATAGGAAGCACACCAGTGAAATCAAAGTATCTTAATCTCATACATTTGAAACAAAAATTAAGACAGTAGTCAAACATCAACCTCAACTCTTGATAAAATATAACCAAGTCTAAAGGCAAATGTGGAAATTAAATAAAAACGTTGACCTTACGGTGTGATGAAAAGTTCTACTCTCAAAAGGGCAAACTGAAGCTATTTTACAGATGCAGTACTAAAAGGTGTGACATATCCTTAACTTTCAATGATTTCAGTGAGCTTTGGAGAAGTGTCAGATCTTAGAATCTTTTTCTTTGTATTGATTCATACTGGGCATGTGGGCAGTAGTACACACTGGAAATCACAGAATCACAGAATATCCTGAATTGGAAAGGATCCATAAGGATCAAGTCCAACTCCTGGCTCCACACAGGGCCAGCCAAGTCGGAGCATGGAAAACAATTATGAAAACACAGATTTTAGAGCAATAGCATAATCTGTGATTTTCATAAAACTGAACTGATTTGTACAGGATGACAATTCCTTTGTGTAAGCACCAAGGAGGAGCCGGAGCAAGAAGGAGGGGAGAGGATTATAGGATAAGGTAAAATTCCAATTGATGGCAAGAATGCAGCAACTAGTGAGGTTTCTTAAATTAGAGGTAGAATTTGGATCCCTGAACCCTCCCATGAACTTTCCTAGGACATTTTTTGACAGTCTTGCACAATCCCCACAGATTTTTATTTTGTTTTCCACACATACTGAGTACAGTCTGTGAAGAACACCCACTAAATAGGAAAAAACCTTCATTGTATTCTTGGGAGAATAAATTCAGAATGTGTTTCTGAAGGTTGGATGAAAGGCATAATCAGAAAAGGACAGGACATACCACTTATGCTGACCCTGTTAGGTAATTCAGTTTTAATTTAAAAAAATTGATCATGAACATACTCATTAGAGAGAAGCACAATAAAAAGGCTAATAAAGTGATAATATCATTGCCTCACTGCTTTATGAGACTATTATATCCAATTTTCTGTGTGGATAAACAAACTAATATGATTACTGTTATGAAAAACAGAAAACTAGCATAATATGAGCATAGTTTTTTTTTTAGGCAAGATGGTTCTATTTTTGATTCTTATTAGGGGCTTTTTTTTTTAATCTTTAACAGCTGTTAGGGCTAAAAAGACTTGTGCTACACAGAAACTTTCCCCCAGATATATCAACTGCATTTAATTTATACATTTTCTTCTTTTGGTACAGGAATCTGTAGGAAGAAAACCTGAAAATGTTGAAAATTTCAGGTATACACGTAAATATTTAATCAAGATTGTATTTCTCCTGTAATTTTTGTAAAGCCATTAACTATATTTAAGCCCATCATTATCAAAACAACGCTGATTCTGACATCTGAATTCCCTGAAGTAGCATAACTGTCCAGATCAGGAGTTAGGAGACAAGCACTAAACACCAAAAGAAGTCGCTTTTTCCTATTACTTATCTTTTCTTCAACAAAACATCCCATGTAGAATAACTTATTTTTCCAAATACAATGCTGTACCTACCATCAGATTAGATTTATGGTGCTTGAGGGTAAATTGTTAACAAACAAGCATGGAAAGATCTTGGCTTCCAGCAGTACGTTAAGCTCTGCCAGGAACTAAGCACCTTATTTATCAACTAAACACCTTATTTATCAAATAAGCACCTTATTTATCAAAGTTGAGCTTATAATAATAAGAAAAACAATCAGATATGCTTACTGCCTTGCCAGTGTCCCCAGCTAAACTGGCATCTCTTGGCAGCTCTCCCAAAACCAGACTCTTGCCTCCAACTGATAAGCTAGAAAGCTATTTTATTAGTCTGGGAGCTATCTCTATCACATATGCACCATAAAACTGTACCTAAAAAAGAAAAAGATATTTAAACTACTCTAAAAATTCACAGGGCTAGACTGGTTTCCCCCCAAGGGAACAGTTTATCTGAGGTTTCTTTGAACTAGAGCATCAGGCCTTTAAAAGCCCTAGCCCAGATATTTCAGTTGATCATGCAGATTTCCATCTCTGTTCAAGGGATCTAAGCATCTTCATTCATCTCCCTTCTAAGGCAGGTTAATATATAACTTTAACCTGACCACATTGGGATTTTCAAACGTTAGCTAAAACTTAGGAGCTGACACGTTTAAAAACGCCTCTCAGATTTAGATACACGTTGTAATCACCAACCTGAATTCCATTCAAATGGAAAAGCAGTATCAGTTTCACACAGATCCGTGCCAAAGCCCTACATAAAAAAATGGATGAACCACTAAGCCAATCCAAAATCTACTGAAATCAATGGACCAATTAATGGGAACCACAGGATTTGGATAGAGACTATAGTCCTAATGATATGATTGATTCCACATGGAAAGGATTAACCTCCTCCTCCTCAGTGCTACAAACACGTACATTCCACCCACCCACATGCGTTCCACTTGGCATTCCAGACCAGCATGGTATGTAATTGGACACAAAATTAGAAAAGAAAACTAATTATACAACAACTGATATTGAGATTAAAATAATTCAGAACCAAAACCTTTTTTCCATGTAATCACTTTCATTTATTTTAACCTCAAGTGATGTGTGTAACAGCAGGTAAAAACATTCAAAGGTAAAATTTGCAAAATTGAATGATACAGGATTTTTAGTTCCACATGGAAAAGGGGCACGTTAATCCAAGATCTTAAGAGCTATCTCCAGAGATGAGTACAGACCTACCCAAGCACCTCTCTACGTATTCTGTGCTGGTGAGGCACGAGCTGGTCTGAGGCTTCTAGAGAAAAGAAGACTAAGGTGGAACCTAATGAATGTTTATAAGTATCTTAAGCATGGGATGCAGGGGGAATTGGCCAGCCCCTTTTCAGTGGTCTGTGGGGACAGGACAAGGGGCAATGGCTGCAAATTGGAGCACAGGAAGTTCCACACCAACATGCGGAAGAACTTTTACACAGTGAGGGTGACAGAGCCCTGGGACAGGCTGACCAGGGGGGTGGTGGAGTCTCCTTCTCTGGAGATATTCAAGACTTGTCTGGACGCCTCCCTGTGCAATATGAGCTAGGGAATCTTTTTTGGCAGGGGGGTTGGACCCGATGATCTCTCGAGGTCCCTTCCAACCCCTACGATTCTGTGATTAAGTGTGTGTTAATATAGCATTGCACCCAGTCTGGCAGATTCCACCTCCGAGCCTGGACATGATGCCACCCTAATGAACCACCTGTGGCCTGTACCCAGCAAGATTCTGATGATACCTCCTTGTCTGGACAGACATGTTTTAAGTCCTACTGGATATTTTTGGCAACATCACATGCAAATTGTACAAATGCCCAGTTTCTGAAAAGTGAGCCAAATAGGTACGTGGAGGCAGAGAAAGGTACTTGGAGAGATTCTTTAAAAATACCTAGATATAGACCTTCATCTGATTTCCACTTACTCTTTGAATTAATGAAAACTTCATCTCAAATTTTAGTGTTCTTAATACTTAAAAAAAGAAAAATAATAGTCACCCTTAAACAATGTAAAAGTTTTGCCTAAAATCCTCGTACTAGAAAATCATTACAGGCATTTTTGGTTTTTGAAACTTACAACCATTCATTTTGACACTTTTTTGTATTATTTTCTGAGTAGTAGAAACAAAAATAAAGGTAAAGTTATACCTTCCTTTACAGTCTCAGTATTTCTACCTTCATACGGCTCTTTTGGTGGAGATGATGAAAAAGGAATAAGGAAGATAGGAAAAATGCAAAGAAAGGGGACCAGTGTAAACATAAATATTAAAAAAGCCCAACAAACACGGACAGCTACGTTTTCAAAGAATACAGAACTGTCTAAGAGGATGTGATTACTCACATTGCCTTCCAAAAGCTCTTCCAAAGAGCAACCTCGGTGTGACTGCTGGTATTTTTCTTGAAAAAGTTTTCCATCAAACACTTCCCAAGGCATCAAATCATCCATCCTGAATGGGAAGCCACAGGCACTGTTCGCCATGAGCAAAGTTGTAAGGCCACGAACAAAGACAGCGCCAAGATGTACAGCTCTGGAGTCCACTTGTGCAAGCTGTTAACATAAAAAAATCCAAACAAAACAGCAGGCCTCACAAATCAGGGAACAGAAGCAACCTCACCATCACATACAATTGTGTGAACAGCAGAGCAGTGACAAACAGTCACAAAGCTGTGACAGTGATGGCTGGCCCTCTATTGCGCTGCAGAATTCATCACAGGATTCTGTATCTAGTTTTATTTAATAAAGTGAAATAAGTGAAGCTTTTTTTAACATGCTCACTCAGGTTTTTAAGACAGATACACTCAAAATGATATTGAAAAGATGAGTGACTAATTTCTATAGTATTTCTCAAGCATCAGCAGTCCCCCAGAAAAATAAATCTGTTAGTGGAACGCAACATGAACGGGGAGTATAAAATGATGTGTGCTGTGATCTACTGAGCTCCCACAGTTAGATCAATTGGGAAATGTTACAGCATTTAAGAGATCATTTAAGTTACAAAGTTCATTGCACCCAGACTTTTCTTTTAAACACTCAAAGACTTCCTCTAACTGCAGGCTGAAAGTCAAATTATTTCACCCCAACATGGGTGTCTCCAGAAGAAATACCGTAACGGTACGACAACGGCCAGAAAACGCAAAATGAGAAACTCAACCAGTAAAGCTCATGGCAAGAATAAACCTGACTGGTGAATTTAACATCCTGCTGTGGCAGAGCACAGCCAGCTATAAAAGCCTTGAACCCAATATGGGCAAAACTGATTTTAAGTATTGTGCAAACAGTACAAAGCTCCCCGTTGAGGAACACTCTTCCACACTCTGTCCTGAAACAGTCCGTCAGGACTAGGAGGGATTCATGACAGTGAAGCCATCAATACTGTAATCCATGGCAGCTGTTGTACCCTTACAGTACAGTTTTCCTTACAAGATAAATTATACCAGGAATGGAAGAGCATCCAAAATAGTTCAGAACAGAAAGGACAAAAAACATGGCTCAAATTTGTCTTACCCCTAACTCCTGGAAAGCTGTGAATTCTTTTTTGAAATGCAATGGAAAGGGTTGGCCATTATTACAAACAGTAAGAACACCTTATATCTTAAAAGATCCTCAAAAGACTTAAAGGTATCAACAGAGACTATTGGTGCCCTATTTAAAAAATTACAAGTAATAGCAGACAACATGAAATGTTGTACTACTGGATCAGAACTTTCCCCCCTTAACATCCACAAAACGAAACCAAGAAACCTTTGCTAGCAAGATAGAAGTACAAAATTTCTTCCAAAGAAAGAGACAAACACAATAAATAATTTGGAGAACCTAACTAGAACCTGGTCAAGGACTTAGGTTTTCTGTAGTATCATGCAATGGGCTGAAGCCTGGTATATCATCTGACTACATGAAACTGAATTCTGTGATAGGGCTTCCCCTAACCACAGGCAAGGGGCAGCAGGGTTCCGTTAAGACACCTTGAAGATATGAGCTGTACTGCAACTGGCTGTTTTTTCTACAGCGGAAACGCCAAAGAGAACCTAGAGGAGATGATGCAGGCAAAAGATACCAGGAGAGGTGGTACAGAGCCATCTTGGAAGACTTCTTCTGCCTCCAGTGTTTCCTGGAAAAGCATCAGGCTGGCCATCAGGCACTGACCCAGAATCACACTCAGTACTTGAAATTCATCCAATACTGACAACTGAAGATGACCACTGACATTCAAACAAATGCAGACAACGCAAGCTAATTTGAGCAGTCATTTTGAAAATGAAAGGTCTATGCTTCTCTGACCATGACAGTTCATATTTGAGTAAGGGAGAACTTCTTCTGCCCTCCCTTTAAGAGCAAAGTAATTTCAGTATGGGACCAGGCTATGGTCTTTCAGGAAGCTATTGCGTCCAGATGCAAGTTATTGTTTCGCCAGCTGAGACTCGTAATTACGTGTGCACTCATAACTTCCTTGCTCTGGCAAGCAAGGCAGGATATTGCAAACCTCAAATACACTGAAAGGTACTTGAAAGAGAAATGTGTTTAAGCGAACTAGTATTATTTGTACTGAAGTAGAGTGTAAGAGCGCAGGCAGGCAACCAGTTACCACGTGTCTTACACTGCATTAACCAGATTGTTTCTGATCACCTGATCAGATGTCAAGACCTGCTAAGGAAATCAGTCCACAGCATCAATCACTTGAGTCCAACTTGGCCAAATTTAGGTATCTATATTTACCTTTATGTTTATTTAAATATAATTATGAATAGTTATCAATATGATTCATACCATCAATAGTATCATTATTAGATCAGTAGAAAAGCAGACTGAAATGCAAATGTCATGCAAATCAGTATCATCTGTCACCGAACTGTTAATAAGTACTGATAATGTAAAAAGATTTAATTGCTGAAAACAAATTCTCATTAAGAATAATGAAACAAGTATTAAGCTGCCGAAAAGAAACCAGAAAATACTGTTATCTGCAGCAAGTCATTTCCCATCTTCTAATTTAATGGCTGTGCACTATATGACTATTAATCCATACTTTTTTGCCATTTATTGATAAAGATGCTTTTACTGTCATTTTTTAATCCCACTGGTACCAATGATGTAAACCAGCTCTTGGAACAGATTGCAAGTACTAGATGTGGAAGCTGGAAGGCACCTGGGCCATAAATCTTAAAAGAATTTTTTTTCTATCTTTATTTTATTCTGAAAACTCTAAGCATATACCCAACGTAAATATGTGATTAACCCAACTTCTCGCAGAGCAAGTGTCTGAATGAGAATTTGAAAAATACTGCTTTCCACAGTGACACGCAAATTCGTAAAATTAGAAGAGGACTTTGAGTGTTGCCTCCAGCTGGGGATCAGTGTAGTACCATCACTGATGCTGTTACTTCTGCCCAAGTGAGTATGAAGGCTGAGCCACCAATACAACCCCAGCTGTGCTCTTTTCAATTCTGCCTGGGACTTAAGGGTTAAAAAACCAAAGTAATGTTGCTGGTGACAGGTGTTACAGGTAGATGATGTCACTGTCTAGCGGTATCAATCCAGAACATTTCTAAAGCACTGAAGCATCAGGAGGAGGGGGGGGCAGATACTGAGTAAGGCTTAGTAGGAAATCAATATTGTTGAGACAACAGCAAGAACTCTCAACAGTGATTATTTTAATAAGACAGGAAATACATTCACTAACGGCTAGTTTCTATTTTCCATGTCTGGCAATGAAAAACAAAGAAAATGAAAGCACAGTGTGTCTGTAACAATGAGCCTGTGCACATGGCAAACCACAGACTTGCTCTGCCATGGGAATGCTCACAACTGCTTGGTGTCTGCAATGAGAAGACGTCACAATGAGGAGAAGTGGAAAATTCCAAAAGAAAAGAAGGCTTTGCTTCCAGGGCATTACACCCCAGAGATTACTTCCTATTGGAAATTCTGTCTGTTCTTTTTGCTATTTTCATAAACTCAGGACCCAGTGCATCATGTGAGATACACCCCTGTGATCCTGCTGCTGCTACTCATACCACCAGCTGATGACATTTGTGTGAGAGAGACGGGCAGCGCGTGAGAACTGCTCCTGCTGCACCAGCTGCCTGCACTGTGCCCCTGGTGATGCTCCTACCAACCCTCTCTGCCTTTGGGGAAAAGATTACTTTTCCTATTTGCCAATGTTAACTGAAGACTGAGAAGTTCACAGCCCTCTAGTATCCCTGCAGCAGAGGTTACTGACATCGCACTTAGGCGGCCTGAGCTGAAGTCGGTAAGCCCACTTGAAAAGAGCAAGAGAAGTGCTACAGCACCCACATTGCTGGTGTATCATGGGCTTTTTTTAACAATTTGAGAAATCACCATAGACTTATACCTTTTTTTCTGCTCTAAGTTCAGGCTGATCTCTGTGCTCATTTGCATCCTCACTGACCATAGAAAGAGGCTTTGCAAGGAGGAAAGTGTTTGCTCACAGGAGCGCTTTGCAAATCTAGATCCAGAGACTATATCCTGCCAAAGGGTTGCTAGAAAAATCACAGACCTTGTAAAAGAAATGCAAATTTCCAGCTCAACTGGAAATTGTTACATCCAGTTACATCTAATTAAATAGTAATAATAAAAATCACCAGGATAATGTTTTAAGGAAATACCACTAGTCCTCTGTGTCTTTTTTGTAGAGTCAAGAGTGATTTTTTTTTATAAGGGTGTAAACACTATCCTATGCGCTTTGAAAGCTGCACAACATATTTTTGGGAACATACTAACTGCCCCCCCACGTCTCCCTAACTCTTGCACCACTCTACACTATGGTGTTTAGAGATTTCAAATTCTGTTAAAAGGTTGAATATGTTCTACCACACTTGAAGTGTCAGAGCAAGTATCTCAACACACCAGATGTCAGCAGACACAATGAAGGCCAGGACCATTCCCACCAGCAATGATGCCTCACTATCGTCACTTCCAGAAACTGAGGAGAAAGGTAAAGATATGATAATACTTTTACAGTTGTTGTTTGCACTCCTTTACACACATCTGTATCTCAATGCACTAAACAATATTTACGAACTGCTTCCTTGAGTAGGATTTTGAACATTCTGGGGGCACATTTTTCCAATGAAAAGAAAATGCATTAATAATTGTTACTTAGGTTAAAAGTTGTTCTTATACATTTAATTTTTTCTTAATCTGTTGACTTCTTCCTGTGGTTGAACTGAATACAGAAGATATGGCTATAGCTAACATTTTGAAATATAAATGAAAAAAGGAATAATTACACAAGGCATTGCCCCCGCTCCCCCTGTATCTCACCTCACCCTCAAAAGAAGATACCCGCTTCTGTTATGTTTCTGAAACCTCAACACTCAAGGACAGGTTAGTATTTGCTATTTTCTAGTTAAAATTAATCAATTGAGGAACAATACATAAAAATCTATGTAATTTGACCTAAGCAATAAACTGCTGGAGATCAAAATCTGACTACTTTCCTAGTTTAACCGGTTCTTTTCAGATCCACTGGAACTCAAGTCTGTATATTATCAGCACACTGCTTCTTACATTACCTCCCCCAAAACCCACCTGTAGCTGAAATGATCAAATATTTAACCATAGTCAATTTATGCTTGAGCAATGAAGGCAGCAGGTAGATCCTATCTCAGGAACTTGTCATTAAAACAGCAAGGCTTAGCTTTGCCTGGGAGAGGTAAAGCACACTTTGTTCCAAATATAAAGAGGTGAACTGTCAACTGATGACAACTTGACTAAAGTTAAATACTCTGCAATGGAAAGTATCACTAAATGAATTCTTTCAACCAAAAGACAGTCCTTTCTTGAATTCCAGATCTTCCTGTCTCCAGTCATTGGTATAAATTCCCAGTGTGAGCTGTCAAAAAAAGCTAAAACCCCAGTGCACTGGAACTATACCCTCTGTTCTTGAGCAAAGATAACCTATACTGGTGCAATGGTGATAAATTTAAGGAGTGTCATTCTTCAGAAGGGCTGGTGAAACGTTTACTCAGCATCAGTCAGCTTTAAGCAATAGGCTCCTGGGAGTGTAGTACATCATCCGTTTCCTTGACCTGTCAAATTGAGGGGGGAGAGGAGCACCAGTATTTTGAAAACATGACTAAGATTTATTCTGATAAAAGATTACGGCTTAAATTAAGCTTTTCCTGCTTAAACAAGGTGTGTGCAAAGGAAAATGGGGATTGGAAAGAGATCCTATGAGGATCTGCTGCAACAGGAACTAGAAGAACCAGTTTTTAAACACTTCTAAGACTTCACAGTAAATATTTAGCAGTAAATAACCCAATTGTTTAGTGTTTATATGTGGAGGAAAGTTTATTTACTGGATTTTATCTGGAGGTTGATGTAAAAAGATACCTCTCCTTGGAACAACAGTGTTATTTACATTAAGTAAAAAACTCCAATGAAGTCAACCTAAAAAAAAAAAAGCTTCAAAATTGCTTTTATCTTTAAGCACTCTACAAAACAGTAACACAAAAGTACTACTGCTAACCAGTCTGCAACCAGATAAAAATCTCTCTCAGTTCCAAAAAGATTGACTCTCATTTCTTGCTTAATTTTCAAAAAGATTGTCTGTTATCAGAGCGTATCTACAACAAAACCCAGCATAAATGACATTTCTGTGACAATATTACCAATTAAAAAGCTTAGCCCCTTCAGTTTATTTGTACACAGTTATGTAACAGACAGCACACTACTACATAAAAAGAAAAATTAAAATAACATTACTTAACTGACTTTAGACACAACTGGTCAACTCTGACCTAAAATGATTCCTGGGCTAATAACAGTCCATAATACATATGACATTTACAAAACATTCATAAACTTAGTCATCAGGCTACCTAGCTGATTGTAAGTCAACCAGTAGCCACATCCTTTCTACAAAAGTGAATGGATGGATTTGAATTTTTACCATCTTAAATACATGCTTGTGTTTTTGGTTGCATATTTATCTTTGGACATCCTTACCTTTCCCTCATATAGATAATATTTTATTTATTTGGTAGCAAAATTTATTTTGTCTGGCACTCTGAAAACTCTTTATGATCATTTTTTCCTCCAATTTTTTCATACATTAGTTAAACGTTGAGAAATTATGAGAAGAGGAAGTATTGGTACCTCCATCTGCCTTGCAGCTAATAAAGTTTATCCCTGATAGGTAAAAAACTGCTTGCAGGTTCCTGGTACATCTGCACCAGGAACTGATGGTCTCCTGTATGTGCTATGTGACTGCCATCTGAACTGCTTCAGTAATTATTTGACAGCTTCTTTCCCATGTCTGTAGCAATGTCTCCCTCTCACATGGTCGCCCTAATAATGCGATGTTACAGTAAAGCTTCCTCCTGTCCTGTAATTTGGAGTGCCTTCCCCCTCTCCCCAGCTGTCTATTTAAAATTCAAAACAGTCAGCTGTAACTTTTTTCTCTCAGACACTCCTACATCTTTGTCAAATGTGACTGAAATTGGCCATCATATTCAAGAGTTATTAGGGGGCATGGAGAAAATTCAAAAGATGTACAAAAGGTCACTTCCCTCTCTTAGTTCCAGTAACTTTCCATTGTAAGCCTTCAGAGATGAAACTACTTCTACTCCCTTACTTTGTCACATGCTATATATTTCTGTATTATGCTCTATAATGCCTAGCTCCTTTACCAAAATATTAAAAATGAGGGGCTTAGCCTGCCACTATCTGCATCTTGACCATACTCCTGACCTGAAGTCCCTAGCCACACCTTTCCCCAGCCCTTTCTTTTTGTTTAATCATAGGATCAGTCCATGGAACAAAGTTTTAGGAGTAAAAATTCTGCCACCAACACAACTACTCAGCAGAGTGTGCTTGGCCACCTTCGCTAATGCTGCGGGCCTGCTCACAGCCACTGACTATACTGGCAAATGAGAGGTGGCTGGACACACAACTGCTCAGTGTGCTGCTTTCTGGTGGTCTATCTTATGGACATCATTGTTACTACAAAGAAATTTTGACTGGTGGGAGTCCACTGCTAAAACTCTCCACGGCTTAATGGGCCAAGCTTAAAAATCAGTTGCTTTTTTTTCTCCCCTGCATCAGAGAAGATGGTCAAGATCTATTTAATTTTCCTAATGTATTCCTTCTCTTAAGCTGTTTTGAGTATATATTTCTTAAGGGTCTGATATATTTAACTGAAACCAACAGAAAGACCAGTGAACTTCAGCAGAATTCTATTAGGTAAAATCTAGTCTGTCAAACTGCAGCTTCCAGCAGCATTGTGACAACTGTTACTAGTGTCATGCCTAGTAGATCAGCTCTTCAAATAAAAAAGTCACTGAACCAAGATGGTTGGTACAGAGAGATCCAGGATAACAAATACTGTTTGCCAGTGCAATATAGGTTTTGTGGTTAGGGGTTTTTTGAGTTTTTTGTTGTGTTTGGTTTTTTTTCTCTCCCAGGGTTTCTTTGCACTGCAAAGCAGCTGCACAATAAGATTGTTGATACTACGGTTCACCTTTTGAAGTGATATAGTCCCAGGTAAACAGTTCTGGCCAAGGAATTTTCCAGGTGTTAAGTCTGTAGGTTGAGGAAGAAAAGAACTAGTCTGCTGCTACTTCACAACAACCCCGAGGTCCAAGAAAAATCGAGCCATGAATCAGTGCAGCCATATCTCAGGTGACCTATGAAAGGAACTGCAAACCTGCAACCTGTAATCAGGTATGTTCACGATACCAGGAACTGATTTGTAATTAAGCTGCAATAGATTAGCCACTTCCAGAACACCTTTTTCTTTTGGAATCAAAAACTGCCACACATGGCTCGAAAGTTGCTACCTTTTGGCATAAGAGCATCCAATTCACACTGTAGTTGAGATGAATGCATACAATGAGATTAGATTAGAGAATCTGTTTTGATCCCCACAGCTGTTGCATAAAGACAGTTTTCTGAGCTATTCCAGCTCTGTGCACAAATAAAGGTTTTAAAGAAAACAAGACTACCTGCATGTAAGATTCTGTGTTTTCTTGTATCAGCATTATGTCAGAACAAATTGAATAGAAACAGGGAAACGGTTTATGTAACATGGCTGTTTCTAAAGGTGTATTTAACATGGAGGAGAACGCTGTTTAAAAGAGAATGCATGCTCTGTAATAAGGCAAACTTTGGGACCTCAGCATTTCATCAGCACTGCACTCTGCAGGCACTTTGCTGATGAAATAAGCATTCACTGACATTCCAGCCTCAGGAACTGATCCACAGCCATTTTAAAACAAAAGGTACCTATTTGTATTGGCACAAAATGCTGGGCCAAAACAAACTTCCTACAGAACCACTACACTTTCAGCCTCCTATAACTGAAAAATACTACTTGCCATTGTTGCTAGACTGCAGTATGCCTCTGTTGTACTGAAGCCTTGGTGTACAAATACAACTGTATAATTTTGCTGAAAAGTAAGTAACACTGAGAAAATCGAGGGATGGATTTTCAAAAGTATACTGGCATAGCTTTGCCTTTCTTAAATTCAGTAGTAATGCCCTCACTGACTTTAGTAGAACTTTAGTCCTAGAGTAGAAATATTTTCTGCCAAGATGTACTTCTGTTTCCTACACATGAAAATAGAGAACTATTGTTAGATAGGTAACAATACTTAGGTAGGCATTAACTGGCCTTGCTAAAACCAATACACACATAATTTCTTATCTGGCAAGGAACTGGATGTCTCTAAGACTATCAGGGGAATATATAGCAGCCTAGCTGAATGCAATATACCTCTTTAGTCAATGTGCAGATGCTTCCCACTAGTGCTGGTGTGACACTAGACACGCTGATTAGGTTCCTAAACAATTAAATAATTCTCCCCATAAATCACTAATTTTGTTTGGCGGTAACAGCCACCTTTACACATCTGGTGTTTATTGTCCCTGTGTGCTGTTTCTTCACTTACAACCCTGGGAGAGAATTGTCTTAATGAGTGATGATGTCTTGAGGTGCTAAGATATAACACTGGTAAGGGATGTTATAATGTACATGTATCAACTTTTCTCTTAACACAACTCCATTTCTTTATAAAAAGCTCCTTCAACAATGTCTCAGCTATTGCTCAGCGAATGTCAAATGAAGTAATTCCAAAATAAAGGTGAAGGGAAGGAGAATATATGT
Source organism: Zapornia atra (assembly GCA_013400835.1). Lineage (NCBI taxonomy): Eukaryota > Metazoa > Chordata > Aves > Gruiformes > Rallidae > Zapornia > Zapornia atra. The sequence continues at coordinate 14,780 of VZTU01008911.1, forward strand.
GTGACATCAATATTAATGTTAAAAAGATATTAAAAAGTCACATTTTTACAGCACTTTTGGCTAAAGAACTTCCATTATTGAGATGACTGGTGCATGTGTGTTATGAAATAAGAACTAAAATACAAGAAAGAACTGAAAAATTTCACTAAAGTCACAGAGGAAGCAACAGATACGAACTGGACACTGTCTTAACTGTTAACCCCTGGACAACAATAAAGCCAATCAAGAATACACATGAAAAGAAAGGGAGCAAATCAGTTCTTGGTTAGCCTTGCTGTTTCTGGTATCTTCAAGATTAATATTTCTACTACAGTAATTTGAAAAATTCCGGTACATTCTATAAAGCACTGTAATCACCTGCCTAAAGGCTTGCTTTGTCTTCTTCCTCCATCCACCTATAAATGGATCACTAGGTCACTTCAGAAAACATTTCTGCTTCTCTGAAGCTATACACAGCCATCTGCTTCTCCAGGGAAAGCCTAGACAGATGTGCAGCTTGCATTCCTGCTCAGGTGTGACACTGGCATGCAGGTAGGCAGCCCTGAGCAGATGACAGGCAGGTGCCACTGCTTCCTGATGGGGCAGCATGCTCCCTTCCCTCCCTGGTTCCAGCCCCTGCATGTGACCATTAAAGGCAATGGAGAGCAACCCCACCTACACCATGCAAACATCATCTCCAGTTCTCATGTACTGCTTGTTCCTTCTAACATGCAATAGGCAAGGAAGTGAAAACTATTTATCTCATGAGTAAACCTACACTTTGACCAACACAAGCTAAGCAGGAAAGTGCCAGTTGATACCAGAAATTACTATTTTCCCTGTCTGTAATAAGCTATCTCTGAGTTTTTCAAAGCTGTCAGTTTGCTTAATATTTTGGGAGAGGTTTATTACTCTCACTACCAATAACTGCATTTCACCTCCTCAGTATTACTGAACATGGATTAAAAATTAACAGCAATTTTGTTATCTGAAATTTCAGAGTGTCTTTTACCTTAAACATAATGAAAAATTCTTGAATTTAATAAAACCTAAAAGCAATTTATAACTGAAACACTGGTCCTATTTGCTTGCTGTTGAGACTTTGCTAATAATGAGTTACATGGTAGTAAAGGGGAAAGCTCACAGGAAAGCAAACTCATACAGTTCTAGAGAAAAATGCAAGATCATCTTTCACAAACAAGAATATGGAAGCTGATTTAAGGCCCTTGCTCAAAATCTTGCTGAAGATTTTCTCCATAAGCAAACTGAATCCAACTCCTTGAATAGATTTTTCCCAGAAGGTGGAAGAGCTGATCTAGCCAAGCTGGGGTTTGTATTTGTGCCAGTGGCACATAACAGAATTCAGAGTTATGTGAATTCTGATACTTCAGCTTATGTCAAATCCAAAACATGTTCAGGGAAACAGACGTTAATAATTCTAGTAAATATACCAAATTTGGTAAAGTGGAAAATGGGGGAGACTGGGGCAGAACAGCAATTCTGTCTGGAAGCTGGTTATGTTAGCCTAAGAAAAAAATTTGTATATGTTTATGAACATATAAATACACAACAGCAATAAAGAAAGGGAGCACCAGTTGTCCATGCAACAGGACCAAGACAACTGGAATATATTCAGAACTTCAAAAGATTATTATGAAAATAGCAAGAGATTTGGAAATGGGACTTTCAAAGAACACTGTAAACAGTGGCTAACTTCAGGTCCTGAGATACAATTGTATTGGCACTAATGCCTGACTTATGCAAACACGGCTCTGCAGTACAAAGGCAGCACACTGAACCAGGCCTACAGACCCAAGAGGCCTAAACACAGTCATTAAAAGCAGAGTATACCATCCTGAAAACTTTTAGCCTTAATGCACAGAACTAAGAAAAGCAGGCTCACTTGATGCAACTTTCTCCTGATTAATCATGTAATTTATTTTCTCTTAATGTTTAAAAGCAAACCTAATTTACCTACCTGAAGACTTATACTGTTCCTAGATGGACTAGTTTCTTTAAGACTGTCATGAGTACATGAGAAGAAAGTTGTATTTCATAGAATCATTTTTCTTGGAAGAGACCTTTAAGATAATAGAGTCCAACCATAAACCTCACACTGCCAAGTCCGCCGCTAAACCATGTCTCTAAGCCCCTCATCTCTGTGTCTTTTAAGTACATCCAGGGATGTTGAACTCATCCACTTTCCTGGGAAGCCTGTTCCAGTGCTTGACAAGGGTGTTTTCTCAGGTTGAATAGTGACTGAACCAATCTCAGCTTGAAATCACATCCTGTATTGTTGCACTCTTGTTCCAAATTAGCCCAGAACACTGAGGAAACCTAAGGACTGCAGATGAGAGCCTAGGCTGGGAAGTAAACAATCAGCCAAAATCAGTAAACTACCTCAGTCCCCTCTGTTCCTCACTCCCTGTCAGTTACTATCTCACCTATCATACTAAAAACAGTCTGACAGATGTAAATTTTGTGGGATTCAGTAAAGCATGCACTCAAATTCCACTTTACTTAATACCAACCTACACCACAGAAGCAGTTCCTAAGTATGTAAGAGAGGTTTACCTGTGATATCTTTACCATGTTCTTACTCATATGTTATGTTTTCCTCAATCCAATTAGACTTCAAGCAAATATTTATTAGGAAACAGACACAGGTAAAATAAACTCCCTGAGTTTTTTAAAAACAAAAATATTTTGAAAAATATAGATGGCTCACAAAGTCTGTTTGGAGTCTGTCTGAAAAGGATCACATCTAATGGTGTTGACAAATGTAGCTTGGCTTGCCAAATAGGTCAGAAGATTGAAATTCTGGAATGTTCAGAATCTGGGTATTATTTATGCTTTTCTGTTTGCATGGTGAGGGAGAAAGAATACTGAGTTTAAAAATACATAAAAAATTTTGCCACATCTGAAATTTGAGGGACTCTAAGTTACCCACACACTTCTCCAAAACATACCACTTTTTTGTATGAATGTGGTATGTGTGTAACCCTCAGGAAAATATTCAGAGAGTATCTTGTGCTATATGGGTATAATACCATTGCCAAGCAAATTTTGCTTCTCTGGCACTGCATGACAGAAAATATTCAAAGGTCCATGCTAAAGCTGTTCTTGCTAAAGCTATTTCTGCTTGTCAAGCTAGTTAACTAGTTTTCTGAGTAATTTTTTTATTGTTCTAAAAGCTAAATAAGTAACAAATTGAAAAGAGTCTCTGAAGCTTCTAATTTAAGATCTAAAATGACTGTGCTCATTTTGTATCTGTAACACTTTTTAAATAGCTGAAAGCACTTGAAAATTGAAGAAATACACTTCAGTGCTTGACATATACTTCGTAGACAGCCAAACTCTTCCTTTTATGGGTGGCACAAAAGATGTATTTCTCCAAAGCAGATATTCTGGCATAACTGTACGTTTCATGGCAAAGCTATGAAGAGCTTGCAAATGCCATAAATTCCAGCAGTGATGTGCATGTCCACCCATATATCTGATACTAGCTTCAAGGTCATATTTTCTGATATTTAGAAGAGGGGTGGCCAGCAGGGACAGGGAGGTGATTGTCCCTCTCTACTCTGCCCTCGTGAGGCCCCATCTGGAGTACTGTGTCCAGATCTGGGGCCCCCAATACGAGAAAGATGTGGAACTGTTGGAGAGGGTTCAGAGGAGGGCCACAAGGATGATTAGAGGGCTGGAGCACCTGCCCTACGAAGAAAGGCTGAGGGAGCTGGGCTTGTTCAGCCTGGAGAAGAGAAGGCTGCGGGGGGACCTCACTGCAGCCTTCCAGTACCTGAAGGGAGCTTATAAGCAGGAGGGGATTCAACTTTTTAAAAGGGTAGATAATGGCAGGACTAGGGGGAATGGACTAAAGCTAAAGGAGGGAAGGTTTAGATTAGATATTAGGGGGAAGTTTTTTACAGAAAGAGTGGTGAGGTGCTGGAACAGGCTGCCCAGAGAAGTAGTGGATGCCCCGACCCTGGAAGTGTTCAAGGCCAGGTTGGATGGGGCCCTGGGCAACCTTGTGTAGATCCAGACCTGGAGGTTGGTGGCCCTGCCTGTGGCAGGGGGGTTGGAGCTCTATGATCCATGGGGTCCCTTCCAACCCAGACCATTCTATGATTCTATGATTCTATGATATTTCATTTCATTTTTTATAAGCATCTAACAGGATGCAAATTTCATCTACTAATTTTCAGGTGTATTTCCTTTTTAACCAGTGTTTTTCCCATTTTGTTTTTGGCCACAACTTTCAGAAAAGATGTGATTCACAGCTTTACACCTCCGATACAAATTTTGTATATGTTCATAAATTTAGAGAAATCTTAGAACAAAATGTGTTTGTATTTATAAATCATTATGACCTTTTCTGTTTGGGCAGTATTTTACATGCATTACAGGTAAAATCTGATCTATAATTGCACTTGTAAACAACAAGGGTCAGCACAATATAAGAAACTAGACCTCAAGCATGACTGCGGATGCCTTCTTTTCTCCATGGGGGCCTCAAAGTCAGACTGGTGGCTCTCAGGGCTTTTGGTCAAAACTGTACACCAGATTTAAAATAGAAAGAAGGGGAATAGGCAATCTGGGGTCCAAAATTTAATTCTGACCTTATGTATAAGCTCAACAGGAGGCTTGGGCAAAGCAGAATGTTGATCTACCATATAAGGGGGGGGGGTGG
>VZTU01008911.1:28674-46825 GCA_013400835.1 Zapornia atra
GCTGTAAAAACTAGCCATGAGAATATTATCTAGCCTACTGGGGTCACAGGAACCACAAGTTCCTATGAATTACACAGATACTCAAACACTGCATATGCTTATGGTTATTCCAAACATGCACAAAACTGTGTGAAAACTGTACTCAGTACTATGTAATCTGTAGTCCTTGGGAACTCTAAGAAGAGCATCACAAAGACCTCCATGGAGGTCAAGTGGTACTACTTGCTTAAACACAAGACCAGAAAACCACAAGTTAAGAGAAAAGGCATCAAGTGAGGGGTTATTTTCCTTTTTACCCATACAGTTAAAACCATTCTCATACAGAAAGCATCATGAAAAAAAAAGTGCACTTCAAAGGAATATACCTTTTTTTTTTTCATTTGATTGAATTCCAATTACTGATTTGTGAATGTGCAATGCATGCAAAAGAATTAATGCTAGGATATCATTGAACTCAAGACTTATACAAAGGTGATTCTCACATTCATACCAACTTAAAATATCATGGTTCCGTATATCGATATAAATGTATAATATTAACTGTTCATGTATATTTGAAGTAATAACTATTGAAATTTCATTTTATAGCACCAAGTAACAGAACTTTAACATCTCACTGGTTTACATGCTCATGTAAATACTGAGCAATAAAAGCAAGTTTATAAAGATGTATTTGCTAGGAACATTCAACACTGACTTGTCAACAACTGTGGCTTATTTTAAAGATGCCATAAACCCAAATGCCAATTAAATCTGACTATTAAAGCAGCATTCCAGGGACAGCATTTTGAACATGAGCATATTCACAATACGTTCCTATAAGATGCAATGATTAGCATACTGAAACTACATCCAAATTCTGCTGGTATGAAATTATGAAATCCTACACATTTTCAGAAATGAAATGAAAAGCAGAATCCATACATTTCCAGAAAAGACTTTAAAACTTCCTCTGTTCCATAAACTGCACACTTACCATATACATCTGCTATGTTCACAAGATACGGATGCTAAATAATATTTTCTTGGAACACAGATCTTCTAGCAAAATTCATTTCTCAGAGACATTTTTATCAATGTAAGTGCTGCTCTGCCAATGTGTGGGAAACATCATGGTCACATACATTCAACTGAAAGGAAACATTCCAGGAGGGAGAGAGACAGAGAATGCAAGCAAGCAGAGATGCTAAATCAGAAGACTGTCGCTCAAGAAAAATACATATACATAATACAGAATATATTTAAAACTTTTTAAGCTATCATTTTACAGCCTTTAGGATTTCATATTTTATTTTTTAAAAAATCTAACATTAAAATTTCACTTGGAAGCTTTTCAGATGCAAGGCAGTTCTACTGGTTTTATACACACACAAAAAATTCAAGGGAATTTTTTTTTTTTAACGATCAACGTGAAATTTAAAATATGTATGGTTGTGTGCATTACAATTCAAAGTGCATATAAATTATTCTCTCTTCAGACTTCTTAATCTAAGTCAAATTCGATAGTCAGTATTTCCTATATATTCTCAGTATACTTCTCAAGTAATTGTGATGATGAGGTTATATTTTTTTTTCAAAAAAGATAAACTGGACAACCTTCCCAGATTAATTGCACCTGTGATTTTTCAAATAGTTTCTTGTAAGGTTTCTTCTCTTTTTTTGAGTAAGCTGATCTTGATTGACAGCTTTGAACTCTAGCTTCCTATAACAACTTCTTTAAATTTAGCTCTAAATATGATCCCTGTCTAAAAAATGTCATGCGCTGTTGAGAACCTTATTTGGTGAATTAGAAAGTCATGCTGTGGAAAATAAGAGATGCATGAGTGAATGCAAGGCATACAAATATGGAGTGCAAAAATTTTAGAAAAATATTTGTTCGCTGAAGGAATGACAACAGAGCACTAAAAATAAACAGCAGAAGTCCTCCTCACTTTTTTTAATAGTCTGCCTGAACAGCCTTTCATTGCTGAGTTAGTAAAGATTATGGTTGAGAAGATGCTGTTTTTATAAACTCCTCTTATGTGGTTGCTATAAACAAACAAATACAGTGATTTTTAAATCCTGTTTATTGTCAACACAAAGGTGGGCTCTACGTGCACCATGTTTGCAGAGCAGGAGAACCACAGTACATGAGACCAAGTGAATGCCTCTCAAGGAAGGGAGGAAGCTACTATACTCTCTGGGAAGGAAAATTTCACAAAAATAAATACAGTATATTTGCCATGCAAACTGAAATGTAACTACCTTGGTATGGTTTATAAAGTGTTGAGTTTTGTTTGCTTGGTTTACAAATGTGTGTTCTCAGAGGACTGTACGCTGAAATAGAACAGTCACACAGGACAGACCCATCAATTCCTACCCTGCATGTTCATATCAATTTGGACAACTCACAACGATTTCATGCTATCATCAAGTCAATTAGATAATCACTCCGAATATTGTATCGGGGTACTGGACAGTGAAACTAAATGAAACCTTGTTCGTCTATAAACTCATTTCTTTCCCAACAGTTCCTTCGAAAACAATTTTGAAAAGGCAGATAGCTAAAGAGCATCCTTGAATCTGAAGACTCTCTTTAAAAATACCAATTTCAAATATGAAGATAAACGTAGAGTCTCAGGATCCCTCAAAAGATACTTTACTACAACCCTAGAAAAATAAAAACAAGCTCCAAATCAATCCTATCCAACAACAACAACAAAAGTGCATACATTTCAACTTCTTCTGTATCTGGATTTAGAAGAACAAGGAGTGCTACAGAAAGGTCTGGGTACTGAGGGAAGAAGTGCTGGTGATTACTTGAGTAGATAATAATTTTTCTCAACAAGATGTCAATGGTATTGTATATCAGTGGCATTGTATATCCATGGAACTAATTCATTTCATATGAAAGACAAAAAACCCTCTGAGCTCCTGATCCACATGATAGCAGATGACTAGACAGAGAGCCAGCTGTGAGAGTATAGACAGAGAGGTTATGACTACAATAGCATGGATAAATGAAAAAATTTCCCTCTAAAATAACAGAATACAGTACTTCCTATCCTAAACTTCAATTGAATGATACAATTAAGTGATAGATAAGTGACATACAGTGCTCAATCTTTTCACAAAAGCGTACAGCATTTCCTCATAAATGTGACACATTGTTAATAACACACCTTTCACTAAGAGTGTTCATTGAAAGTATCCTTTACCAAAGGAAAGAAGATAAAAACACACAAAACACTTGATGGTTAAGACAGTAGAAACAGCTTCACAGAAAGAGATATCCTAATTATTTTTTTTTATTGCTGGATCCTCTTTTTAGGTTGTCACAGGTGACCAAAAGATTACCCTTTTTTTATATTCCCTTCCACATTCTCTCAAACAGACTGATAGAAGAATGTTAGTATGTTCCCACACACCCCTTTTATCCTGGCCTCAGAGCAGTATTTAGAACCTCTAAGAAACTCTTTGCGGTTTTGAACTGCTGTTTGAATTATCACTGAGTTTAACAAGACACAGTAATGAAATATAGCTCAAAACTGAATCCTATTATGGTTACACAGACTCACAGAACGGCAGGAGTTGGAAGGGACCTCTGGAGATCATCTAGTCCAACTCCCCTGCCAGAGCAGGATCACCTAGAGCAGGTTGCACAGCACAGCGTCCAGGCAGGTTCTGAATGTCTCCAGAGATGGAGACTCCACAACTTCTCTGGGAAACCTGTTCCAGTTCTCTGCCACCCTCACAGCAAAGAAGTTCCTCCTCATATTTAGGTGGAACTTCCTATATTCAAATTTGTATCTGTTGCCTCTTGTCCTGTCACCAGGACAGGGTAATTAAAAGCAATTACAGCATTTCTACATTAGCTCTGTGTTCTCCATGTCATTTTGGATTCTGTGTCAAATAAGGGATGATGAATTATCTAACCTGACTTTAATGATACTATTATTTTAGTTCAGATTTAAACAAACTTTTATTCTACCTGGAATAGAAGGTTTTATGGGTTGTATCAGCTCTGGCTGCTGGAGAGGATTTCCAAAATAGACAAACCACTCTTTCACCAAAGGACAGGCTCCACCTAAAAAAAGACAGAATTGGATCAGTAAGTTAAATGCAAGTATTGACACTAGTATAAAAGTTGGAAGCAGTGGTGATCAGGATTCTAAAGTAATAGAAATTGCTTCATAATGACTTGTTTTCTCAGCTTCTTTAAAAACAAACGAAGAAAAATTAGGTTTAATATCTTTATGACAAATCATCAGAACAAATGAAGAGAGTTTTAATTAGGTACTATAAACATGAGTTTGGAGATGGGAACAGCAGCCAAAAATCTAAGTACAAGAGTCTGTGGAAAGCATTCTAAAAGGGCTTTTGGCCAATTTTAGGCCTTCCCATTCCAAGGCAGTTCAGGAAACTGTGGAGGCATCTGGCATAGTTTAGGGACCCACATGAGCTACCTCAGCCTCTCAGGGCTGTCACACTGCCACATATACAGGCAGTCCTTAATATGATTCTCCTCCCAACTTGCCCTGACATTTCCTGTGTCAGGGTCTGACACAAAATCTTTCTAAGGAGGCCTTTGCAGCTATTTGAAAGCTGATAGCAATGGATTCATTCCACCCTCAGATGCGCAAGTTTTACAGTCCATTGTTCGAGGCGTTTTACCTAGTATAAAGGGATTGTTTATGCATAATAGCTCAAGTGGCCTCCTACCCCCAACCTCAACTCTGCCTTGCCCCTCAGTAAGGTGTCTCTTTCACTACTTGTGCTGTGCATCTAACTACTTGATGCTTAAAAAAAAAAACCCAACAAAACACAAATGAAAGTTCCATCAGAAAAACTCGAGCATTTAAGAACTGTTGAAATGCAGTCTATCCAATTTCCAATAGTCAGCTCAAAATTATTCCAATAGAATTCTTCATTTAAAAAAAAACCCAACTAGAATCATTATCGTTGTTATAAAAGGTGCATCTGCATTCTGTCCTGATTTTGCTTGTGGTAATCACATCATAGTACCCTAAATTTCCACTCTCTGTAGTCTGGTAAACAGCATGAAGTAAACAGATTTAGCTAGTCCTGGGCACTTGGAGCAGGGCCCACTTCAAATCACAGACTCACAGAACGGCAGGGGTTGGAAGGGACCTTTGGAGGTTGTCCAGTTCAATCCCCCCCCAGGCAAATATCAAAGCTCTTTTTCTTCATTCCCTTGTCCCTTTCCAGATTCACAGAACTGCATCTCTGATTCCTTTTAGCTCTCACTCACTGCTGAAGCCACTGTTCTTAAAAATTCCTGCCTTTTATCATCAACTCCAATCACCCTGCACTGCACTTTACCACACAAGTATTTCTGATGTGACATTATGAACCCTAATCAATAACTCCACCTAGTTTAAAACAAACAAATAAAATATCTCTAACACTCCCCTTCCCTCTACCACCTCAAAAGGTTTAGTTACCTTAATTTTCTGATCTAATTCATAGCTCAGTGCTGCAAATGACCGTTAGCATGAATGAACAAGCGGTGTGCTATTACAGTGCAAGGGTAGAAATTCCTCAGGTAGAGTTCTAGTGTCAGGGATAAGAAAGGGGAGGGGAAAGGTATGACAAAATCTGTTTTTACAGCTTTTACTTCCTTCCTTACCCATGGACCTGCAGCATGAAGACCCAACACAGGTGAGTGACTAAAGAACCAACAGCTGGACTATGAGGGACAGCACTACACCTGGCTGGCCATGCTTCACTGCTCAAAAATACATGACATGAAGAATAAAATGAAAAATGCCTACACTAGTAGGGAAAAAAGTGCAGCCTTAAATTGCACAATTAGCTGAACAGTGTCACACCTTGTTTATAAATCATTGTTTATAAATCATTGCCTATGCTATTTCACAAACAAAACCCTCCAAAGTTACTCTCAGAAACATATCGATGTTTTAACAATCTATTTTAAGATTTATTATGTAAAATATTTTGTTTTATTCAACCTATTCAGCTCTCACAGCCTCCAAAGTTTTAGCCTGGCTTCTTAAGGAAACAAATCTAATACAATTACAATATCTGTCTTACAATTAATTAATGGTCCCACTGCTCAATTTCAATTAAATCTGATCAAGGAAGTTTCCAACGCATTAAACATTTTGTGAAACTGGTGACTTAGCTAACAGAGGGATCCTATTAGGGGACCAAAGGAAAGTTACCTGTTGTATCCAAACGCACTGGATGGCAAATCAATACACAAGTTGCTATGGAAGACCTACAGCTGCATAAAAAAGCAGGTGAGATTTGGGAAAAGCAGGAGGCAATACGGAACACAGTTGAGAACACCTTGTATTGGAGGAGGCAGTTGTCAAGGACATAGAGACAAATTAAGAGGATGCTAGGAAGAAGCACATAAATATAAAAGCTGTGCTGAGGGGAAGCTGGTGGGAAGAGTCACTCCTTATGAGTTCCACAACTCACAGAACAACTTATCAAAATGTCTCTCAAGTCTAAATCCCAACGAAATACTATTTTTACATCACCCATTGAGCTCAAGTACAGTAAAAAGGGAATTCAATAGGAAACCTCTAATTTTGTTCTTCTAATGTATGTGAATCCCGGTACAGGACGTGGCACCACATCAGCTCAGTGCACTTTGCTATTACAGTCCATTAGTTATGAAAGTATATTACTGTTCACGTAAGTAGCCAAATAAATATAGCTGAAAGCAAAGTCCCGCAAACTGACAGCACATTAACATACCAAGAACAAAATGGAGATGTCATGACCAAATGCAACTTTCCATGCACAGTAATTTTCCCAACTTCTTTCCCCATAATGCACATAAAGAGTATCACCTGTGAGATTCAAAGAACACCAGTTCCTTTCTTTAAATAGCAGCCAAAGGAAAATTTCAACTATGTGCAAAACACCCAAACATGAGACAGTTGGAAATGCTGTTGTGTGTGCTCCTCTACACCTGCAACAATGCCAGCCCTCCTGAGCAGTCCCTGGTGATAAGTGGCAAAAATTCTGCTAATGGATTGGTTTTGACAGTGCCAAAGCGAGGGTCAGCCTGGCCTGCTAATGTTAGAACTGGGAGCGATGCCAGGACTTCCAGGAGTTGGCAACAGGATTAGGCTACTTTACGTAACCTCCTAATTGCCGACAGTTGTGCAGGTGTAGGTATGGCCAGTGCCAAAACCTGTCAGCTTTGTTCTGAACTCTCTGCACTGAAAGGAGTCTGGCTGGCCAATCAAGGTGCACTACTTACCGTTATTTTCCCTTCCTTCTTTAATTTTGCCAACAGTACTCTTTTTCTAGGAAAGATACTAAGCGTTGACAGTTCATATATCACTACACACAACATTCCACATAATGATCAGAAATAGCTCCGTTAACAATAAAAATATTTTTAAAATACACAGGCAACAAATGCCATGCAGTCAGGATCACCATCAAGTCCCTATTTATTTTTGTAGGATCAAAAATACGCTGTGACTCCTGCAACATTTCCACACATGCTGCCACACAATGAAGTCTCCCAAAGGCACAGGTAGCTTCATGAGCAATTCTTTCGGCAGCACTGCTCACTTTTGCAGGCAACCGCTGCTCTGCCCATTCCCACTCCCTGCCATTCCCTCGGGCTGCTTCACCACAGCTGTCTGAGGCAACACCAAGAGTCAGATGGGGAAACAAAACCAGGTTAGTTACCTGACTGCAAGAAAGGGAGGAGAAAGAGAAGGGGGCTATTTTCAGTTTCTCAAACTAGGCCATCACACAGCTGCACAAACAGCTGCACAAGCACAACTGAAAGGTCGCACAGGGACTGAAATGAGTGACTGTGCAAGAGAATTACTTAAACTGGCCCTGACAGGGAAAAAAAATGCTTATTATACTATGGCTTCATGTAAAGTGGCATGGTCTATGTGGCTGCTTTCACACGCTATGACAACACTCAACTCCTACCAATTCTTGGGTCTCCTAGGCACCCTTGGAAATCTCAACCTGGACATTCAAACCTAACAGTTTCTTGTTTCAGGGTAGAGGAAACAGTTTACGTTATTTTTAACCTGTCCTTACTAAAACCGTAACCGCTGCTTTTACTACATGTTGGCTGCTTTGCTATCCCCATTTAACAGTTAATTGGCAGATTTTCCCAACACAGCAATCTTGTAACAGAGGGATCTTAAGGAATAAAAAGTACATACATCTCCACTGCAAACTGGAACACTGTGTAGACTTAACCAAATTAACTTCAAATTAGTTACATCAGCAACTGTATCACAATGGTTGCAAACTCCACATGGACTAATTTAACTCCTTCCAATAATGCTAATCCAAAGTAATTCTACATTATATCACCACCTACCTACACTGTAGGTTACTTCTTCCCATCCTACCTCTCATCAAATTACACAAAACAGCTAACTTGACCTCATTTGAAGAAAACTAGCAAAGGATTCTACATACCCCATAAAGAACAAAGCTTCCTTGTAGGTCTAGAAGCCAATTCAATAAAATAACGCTGATGGTTACTTATGAATTCCCATTGACTCTGATTAATGATTTACACTCTTGACTTCTAAGCAATTATACAGTGGAACAAAAAAACCCCAATATGAACTACCAGGAAGTGCCATGGTTAAAACAGTTGACAGGTAGATCCATGCACTAAAAATGCAGATTTAATAGGGGTGTCCATGCAGACACACTCTACCTAACTTTCTGGAAGAGTTAAGGATTGAGGGTGCACTGCAACACAAGCGCAAATCTGACTAGTACCCAGCCATTTTGCAGCAATAGTTGGTAATTAGAAGTTTTGGTTTGGGTGTTTCTGAAAACATCAATGAATGTCCTGCTGCTCAGAAGAACAAACAAAACCCAACCAAGTTGAAATTGTCTACAAAATTTAGAGGCAGTAGGCCGAAAAATTAAAAATGACAGATGTGCATGATTACTTCTGAGATTTTTGTTATTCTCTCCAAATGACTATGTAAACTCTGATTCAGTTTTTCCTATTTTTTTCCTATTATGGCACAACTTCAACCTCTAGTTGCTGAAGGAAGTCATGTATTTAATTACCTTTCTGTGCCTTTTTAAGCACATAGTTTGAATATTAGGCTTGACAGCGGTGCACTTTCATCAGTGAAATATAAAGTGATTATCAAGGAGAAATAAACATATTAAAAAGAATAAAAGTTCAATGCATTTTTTGTTTTCAACTCACTGCCTAAAAGACACTGTAACAATAACATTTAACTAATGGAAGTCTTAAGAACATAAAATTTGTCCAAGGATGTGAATAAAGAACAGAAGCAGAGATTTATATAACTGCCACAGAATCTGTTTATGCCACCGGATAAAGAAATCCTGTTTTCTTGCCTTCGGATGAAAGAACTAATAACCACTGGCATGACTATTTGAATGTGAGTTACTACAGTAACTATATTTGACTCTCCACTGTTCTTAAAATTACAGACTGAAAACCAACAGAAGGTAACAGTGTATTACTGTTTTGCAGAAGCACATTACAACTTAACTAATTCATCACTTACCAAAGCAACATAAGGTTTCACATCCTCTCAAACTTTTAAACCTTCTAAATGTCATTGTTTTGCTCAGTCTTTTGATCATTAACAACTTTCACAACTTCTGATTTTAACAGGGAAAAAAACCACCAATTTTTTAAAATCTCTTTAAAAGCACTGAAATGGAACAGCATGTAGAAAACCTGCTATTTCATTGTCACATTTTCTCTTGATTCCTTAAGAAGTACATTTGAGCTGTCCACGGTAATTACCCTGAATGCCATGCTGATGTAGCCACCAAAACAATGAATTCAAGATTTCAAATTTCAAAAATGAAAGCGTATTTGAATAATGGTGTAAGTAGCTTAATGCTTACCTGTTCCAGAGTCCAATAAGACAGAGTAAATGTGCTGACGAGCAGGGCGGTAGATAAGCGCTTGTCCGGGAATCTCTGTATCACAGTCATCTTCCAAAGAGTTGCTGCACTCGATCTCTCCATTACTCAGGATATTGAAGATTGCGTAATTTTCAGATTGGATATGCTGTTCTTTAGCTAACTGTTTGTTCAAAGAAGCATTATGTCCAAAATTAAGAAGGATTAAAAAGTAACAAAATGTATTCACTGTTCAAGGAAATAGTACTTTATCAGTGGAAATGGAGAGAATGGCCAGGAAGGGAACAAACGCTTTTTCAAATAACACCAGATTTACTTTCAGATTATTATGTATCTATCTTCTTGTGGACAGGAATACTCTGGAAATCCATCTGTGCCTTTTGTAGCCCTGCCCTCTCTCCCTCCCAAAATTCTTAAAACTTGAGAGTTTTTATGACAGCTTTTTAGACAGAAATTATTCTTAAAATGCATTCTAAATTCAGATATAGAGAAGTGAACTGCCCTCCTTTAGTCACTTGAAAAACCTAAATTTCCTCTTTTAACAGTGAGTGAAGGCATAAACCCCACATTTTTAAAACATTTTATTGCAAGACAAACTACATTAGACAGCTCCATTTCTCTCCTGACTTTGCATAGTTTACATTGTGGTGAAATCAGAACACTTAACTTCACCACACTTTTTTACTTTGCAATAGCTTTTCCCCAAGGAAAAGAAATACAATCTACATAGTCCGGAAGACCAGGTCTGCAAGCTGTTGCTGAAAAGCAGATTCACAGCATCACCCAGGCCACGTATCATCCATGCACTGGATGCAAATGCACCTGGCTACAGTAGCTGGCTACAAGCAGCCTCAGTACCAACCCAGTGGTCCGGGAGCAACCTAGGTGCAGAAACAACAATGTTGCTCTCAGGCTGTGCAGAAATTCAGCTGGTTATGCCTGTAGCCTGGATTGGCCAAGTGCAGAGCCATACTGACTTCACAACCTCAGGCCAAAACTATGGGGGTGCTCAAACAACTGAGTGGAGCCAGTTACTTCCACGGGGTGCCACGAATATTTCCTCCTGGACCCATGCTGTATGGTGAGCAGGCACAGAAGTTTCTCTGCTCTGCATTCCCTGCACGTGTCATGCTATCTGCATGGATGACATCTGTGGATGGTTGTGCAATCCACACAGTTACCACCTCTTTCACTGGGAATTATCACCAGCCAGAGCCAAATTCGCCATTTCTGCAGAATTCCAATATGTGCAAACCTGGGAATGCAGCAGGTGAAAGCAGCTGTCAACCATTGTCTCATTACTGATGAAAATGAATCCTACCAAAATGTTGTACTTTCTGATCCCATGATCAGAAAATCAATGATAGGCTTCTGTGTACAATGCCAATCAAAAGAGCATTTATGAATCCCCCCATCTACTTGTGTATAAAACAAAGAGTTAAGTATTTCTAAGAATGATTTGAATGAAACATTGAATTATTTCATGCAAACGACTGTCACAGCTATGAGAGATTCTGAAAATCCTAGATTCTTCCAATTTGCCAATAATCTAGACATCCTTATGTACTGCAAAAAATACAAGCTAACTTCAAAAGTATTGCTGTATTCAATGCTGTATCTTGAAAAATATTCCTGATTTACACCTACAGTCACTTAGAATGTTACGCTCTTTTTTTTGTGATAGAAGCAGCAACACAAGGCTGCCCTCGTGATTGGAACTGAGCTGCTCGTTTCATTTATGTGCAGTTCAGCTGATGTGCAAGGTAAGCAGAACTACACAGGGGTTTCAAAATATGAAGCAACGCACACACATTACATATACAAATATTTAAACACCTGTAACAAAAACAAAAGACAAGTTAACATGTCTACAACTTTGACTGTAATCTCCCTGGCCCAGGGACTGGTTTAACATAGGATTTATGCAACAACAGTGAGGCATTCTTCAGTGGAGTTTCTAAACATTATTATTTTATTACAGTAGCAGCTCAGCATGATGCAAGAGAACTGCAACCCTTCACATGAAAGTTCTAGCCAAGAAATAATGACCACTTGTCATAAAGACCGCATGGCACATTCTCCTGAGAAGCAAGTATATTAGCACTATTGTTCTGGCCATAATCCAACCTAGATAAGTACATTCTGGCTAATTTTTTCTTACACTTCAAGCATAAACAATATTTTTCAACACTTTATTAGGATGTAAGGTTGTTGTTTCTTTCAAATAATGTCTTCTGTTTAGCTACTACAGTCAAAAGTTACATGTATCTATGTGTAGTTAATTAAAAACTCCCAATATAGCTGCAGTTCAGGTGAAACAAGCACAGCGTAGGTTACAATGCAGTTTTTAAATGCCTGAGAGTTTTTAGAAAACGTAAATGGTAAGATTACTTTAGAGTAATATGAGGAAACAGAAAAAATATTTTTCAAGGAAACGCTCAAGATGAGTAAAAAGACAGACCAAAAAAACCCTCTCTATTTGAAGTCTACATATACCTAACAAGATAAGGAGTAACAGATGGCTAATACAGTGTCTAAAATACACTACTTTGTACAGACTTTTAAAAATTAAATCTCCATATGTTATCTTAATTGCCATGAATTTACAGAATCATACTCTAGACTTACTACTATTGCATAAATTCTGATACAAGGTAGCTCAGTTTTTCTGTTAGCCAGGTAGGCTACCCTTGCTAACACAGCCAATCTCTCAGAGTGACCCAATCTGACCTTATCATTTCTCGCCCCAACAGGAGCCCATCTCTGCCCATGTGTGAAGCCGTAAGTAAAACCCGCTAGTACAGCTCTGTCTTTTAAGGATTAATAAGCCACTCAAAGTGCTTTTGCATTACATCTTGCAACACATGGGAAGTACACCTCTATGCCCAGGAGCTGCTCCCCATTATTTGACCTGCCTGACACTTCAGAAAGAGAGGAACTACTTTATTTAAACGTATTGTATCTGCCCTTATTGTGAGATATGCAATAGTCCTAACCATGGCTGCACAGACAGAAGATTTCGCTCAAGCAAATCTAAATCGACAGGTCTGGTGTACTCATGACCAACTTCGACTAAGTAGTCATAATACTGAAGTGACAATTACACTTTAAAAAAAAAAAAAAAAAGGTACCTGAAAGATTTCCTTATCTTGACACATGTCTGTTTGCTCTTGAAGGGAGAACATTTGATGGTTCGTTAGATTGGGAGGAATCCATGGAGACTGCTGACCGGGCAAAAGATAGGACTCCACTCCTCTGTGCAGTAATGTCTTGTCTGATCCCAAAGGTAGCATCTCTTCCAAGTGTTTCAGGCTGCTGTACGAGCACGGAACTTTTGAGATGTAATGCGCTACAGCTAGAAGTACATTTGCTCTTCTGTTGTAGCTGTTATTCTGATGGGGACTGGTGACTAAACATTTATGCCAAAAGCCTTCCAGCAAGCTTTCTGGAACAACATCATTGCCAAGCAAGCAAGCAAAGAGAGGGAGGTGTGTCAAACTAAGGCCCAAGGCATGACAAAGATCTTCTCGAGAGTACATAACAGTGACCAGTCTGTCCAAACAGAGCTTCTCAATGGAAAGGTAGGGGCACGTGTTATAGATGAGGTAGTCACTATCTTGCCCAAGAATTCCAATGCAGTTCTGTTGCAAACCATATGCAGCCACCTCAAAGTCTGCCTCTTGCAAGGTGCATACTGTTTTTTGACCAAGAGACTTCAGGGCAAAACATGTAAAAGTAGGCAAAGCTGAAGGAACAACGAACATTCCTCTCCCTGGTTGTTGCCTGTGAGTCTTGATAAACTGAAATATTCTGGCTATTTCCTTTCTATTCTGCAACCTCCGTTTGATCCACTCATCTCTCTTTTTCTCCTCTACTACTCCGTCAAAGTAAAACACCAACTTGATACCAGCTGCCATAAAAGCTTTAATAAAGGCCTCTAAATTGGCAAGGTACTCCCGCCACTGGCCACCAGCCACCCAGGATTCCGGCGTGTACCAGTACCTAACGCAGCTCATGGCATCTACTACGATAACAGGTGGGGAATCCGGATGGTCGATGCGATGCTTTTCTGCCCTTTCTCTCAGATCCACCGCTCTGCACGCATCAGGGCAGACTCTTGCCACAAATCCCTGCAAACCTTTAATGCCCATGGCTGAGTGCTGAAACTCACAGCAGTCTGAAAGAAGAGAAATAAAAACAATCTAAAAGTCTCAATACTGAGAAAGATAATGACATTTTACAATTAAAAAAAAAACCACAAAACAACCAACTTAGAAACTGAACTGTTATTTTTCTGCTTTTGCAGTTTGTTGTGCTGCCCTGGCCTTTAAGCAGTTTGAATCAGATTTTTTTGCATTGAAAAACTGGATTTAAGTGCCTATTCACTTTGCCTTTCCCTTCTACTCTTTGTATCAGTCAAAACTGTAAACATAAAAATGTTTTCATAAATGCAACTTTAAAAAACATCAGATTGACAGTGTAAAATACAGAAAAGTATGCACTACTAGAAACCCAAGTTTAGCATCTTTATAACGTCTTAGCTGACAGTGTACAACATAGGAATAACTTTATTTTCCTATTAAAAATATATGAACATCTTTAATTGAAGTCACCAGAAAAAAAAAAAATCAAACTGAGTAACTTTGGAAATGAGTCTTGTACCTTGATTGTACAAACAGCTCAGTCACCATCTGAGCTTACAGACAGCTGTCCATTGACATGGCAGCAGTTGCAATACCATGGTTTGGGGTACCACTTCAGCTCTGAATCAGAAATTCAATCCATTTTACCAACCTGCGATTTAAAGACAGAATTTTCAAGACCTGTTTAAAGAACTGGAGGTTAACCTGTATTCTGTGAATCTACAAATCTATCATTAATAGTGAAGTTAATATATTAAGTGGGATTTCTAACAAGCACAGCAATTTTGAACCAATCTATTTTAAAAGACACAAACATTAGCTAGACATGAAATGATTAAAAATGGAATAAGCCTATTTTTTATTTTGGAAATACTAAAAGATGGAATAAGAGAGTCTCTGAATTCTCTGGCAGAACTTAATAGCCCATCAAATGATTCAGTTGGCACGTTCCATAAAGAGACGGTTATGGGATAAAATTAAAACTGTTGATGACCTCCATTTTTAATTCTAGAAAACTCAGTGCAAAGAAGTTAAGCACAACCTCTATGACAGATGTGCTCTTTCCTCTATTAGACTATCAATTTCCTCTACAATAGCACCATTTTATTTTAAAGGACGTTCCAATAAAAAAGGTAGGTAACAACTTCCATCAAGCTTTTTCTTCTTCATTCTCAGAAAATCTGTTTGGTTTTTATTTTACTTGAAAGTCAAATCTCTTCTCAGTTCAACAGTGAAGAAATTCACTATGTTTTAATTAAACAGGTACAACTTTTCCTGGTTTTCACACTGCTGATTTCTGACATTTAAACTACAAACTGCCTCAGGGGTGTTACATTTCAGTACAGGTTTATGGTATACAGAGGGAAACAAAGCTGAACTCAGAAAAGTGTTGTGAACTGACAGCTTTTAAAGATATTCCCGAGTCCTCACAGTTTAAATATCTAATGCCCTTCAGGTACAGTTTTTGAATATCATCGTTTTTAATCATACAATAGTTTGGGTTGCAAGGAACCTCTAAAGGTCACCTAGTCAAAGCCTCCTGCAATGAGCAAGGACATCTCCAATTAGGTCAGGTTGCTCAGAGCCCCATCCAGCCTGACCTTAAGTGTTTCCATGATCAGGCATCTACCAGCTCTCTGGGCAGCCTCCTCCAGTGTTTCACCACCCCCCTCATTAAAAAAAAAATAAATTCTCTTTTATGCAGTGCAATATGAAATAAAAGCTGAGAGAATACAGCAGACCTTATTATAAAATCAAAAATAAACATGTATGAAGCTGCTTTGTTGTTGCACATAGGTACAAGTTAGGGCACTGCTCTCTGATGCTACCTCCAGTGTTACCTGGGAGCCCTTAAGACTCCAGTTATTTGCTTTTCCATGAGACCTGTGTCTCTGACTGCAAGTCAGAGGTTCAAGTACCAGTGGGTTATCACTTTTTATTACTTTCCACAGAGATCTAACATGGGGTGTGAATGTTGTCTTTTTTCAGTCCCTAGCATGTGCAGTTGGACTAAATGATCTGAGGTCACTACACAATCACAGTACACCACAGACAGGTCTTAATTCTGCAGAAACACACTGTGTCCAAGCAAGCTTCACTTAGGATTCAGTACAGATCCTGTCCATGCTGGCTACATACCTAGAGGATAAAGTGTGGTGAGCAACTTCATACTGTACTGCAATAAATGGAGGGTACCTTCCAGTACTTTTAGGGGGCCTACAGGAAAGCTGAGGAGGGTCTGTTTACAAGGGCATGGAGTGATAGGACAAAGGGTAATGAGCTTAAACTGAAGGAGGGGAAATTTAGCTATTAGGAAGAAATTCTTGACTGTGAGGGTGGTGAGGCCACCACCAGGTTGCCCAGAGCAGCTGTGGCTGCCCCCTCCCTGGCAGTGTTGAAGGCCAGGCAGGATGGGGCTTTGGGCAACATAGGCTAGTGGAGGGTGTTCCTGCCCATGGCAGGGGGTTGGGACTAGATGCGCTTTGAGGTCCTTTCCAACACAACCTATTCTGTGATTCTATGAAACATTTTTCCTACCTCCTCACAACTGTACTTGAAGCACTCCTAACAATTTAAACAAGTTATGATAGAGAGATTATCAGAAAAACTTCCATTATCAGTACTAGTCTAGCTTAATCGATAGCAAGTTCATTCTCAAACACATAAGCAAACACCTTGGACACTACTAGCATTTTAGTATTAGTATCAAACACATTCACTGAAAGCATAAAAAAATAGTTTATATTCTGTCAACCATTTTGTTTCACTACTAAACAGCAACAGCCATGTTAAGGAAAACATTGTCTAATCCATCACACCAGAAAAGAGAACAAGTAAAATCTACTAACTTGAGAAGTACTTTCATTAGAGGCACCCCAATAAAGTTGACAGAATCACAACTGCTTTATGTTGTCATGCTAAATTTCCCAGCGGCAGAAAACATGCACATTCTGTGCAACACCTAACAATTTAAGGCTGGACACTTACTTCTAATACTACTCGTGTGAAATGAAGATCTCAGGTTACCATAGGATTGCAACTGTATTAAGTAATAATGAACTTTTAGGGGAAAAGTTTTCTCCACAAACGGAAATAATCAAAAGCACGTCATGTGTGTGTCCCCATCTCCCCACTCAATTTTATACCAACATAAAAATATGAGAAATCGCCCTAAACCAGCTGACAACACCACTAAACCTTGCACACAAACAGCTACCACTGTCTAAATTTTATTACACCCCCAGGAGCACACAGCACTGCAAAGGGCTGTTAGCAGAACTGTTCACAATAACTGCTCCAGTCCTCACAAGAGCCCTCTATCCGAGGCCCACAGCACAAGGGACATGGAGCAGAGCAAAGTCCTCCACTTCTGACGCGCAGCAACCCACAAACAGGCCCTCAGCAACCCACTGCCTTGAGGGGCCGGAGCCTGTCCCAGAGGCAGGAGAGGGGGAGGCCGCAGGCAGGTGAAGGGCCAGCGGTATCTGCCCGCTGCTGAGGGCAGGGCCGAGGCCTGCACCGGGCGAGATGTGAGGGCCGCTGCGTCCAGCCCCGGAAGGGACGAGGCCCTCCCTCAGGAGACGGTGCGGCACCCGGGCCCCGCTGCGAACAAGAACCGGAGGCCAGTCACCCTCACCCCGGACAAATCCCCCCCACACGCGCGCACGGTGGCCGTTAAACGGCCGGCCAGCCGCCCCCTCCTACAGCACCCCAGCACTGACCCGAGCCTGCGCTTCCGCTTCCTACAGGGGCGGGGCCGCGCATGCGCGCGGGGGCCGGGCCCGAGGGGAGCGAGTCGGGGCAGCAGCAGGGGCTGATGCTGTCCGTGTCCCTGCTCGTCCCCCGCCCTCCCCGCTGGTAGCGCCGTCCCTGGCCGCCCTGCCGGGGACAGCCGGCTGCAGCGGGGCCCTTCGCATGACAGCGGCGGGGGGGCGAGGAGGGGCCGGGCTGGTTTGAACCGCGGCTGTCCCCGCCCGCGGCCTGGTGTCCCTCGGCTTTGTACGGCCACAATGGGGCCGGAGGGGCTATTGTGCCCCCGAACAAACCCGGCCGGGCTGGGCCGGGCGGGGGGTGGGGGGAGTGGGTGGGTGTGCGGAGATGGAAGCGTTGCGCACCGA
>VZTU01008911.1:55133-84219 GCA_013400835.1 Zapornia atra
GGGGAGGGGCGTCGGGGAGGGAGGCGTCAGTCCCGCCGATGTTCGGCGGGGCTGGGGTCGGGCCAGGGGAGCGGGCTGCTCGACGGGCTGACGGCCTCTGTCCCCGCCCCGCAGGTCGGCTGCTCCGGGGTCTTCGAGCTGAAGCTGCAGGAGTTTGTCAATAAGAAGGGGCTGCTCAGCAACCGCAACTGCTGCCGCGGGGGAGGCCCCGGAGGCGGCGGGCTGCAGCAGTGCGACTGCAAGACCTTCTTCCGCGTCTGCCTCAAGCACTACCAGGCCAGCGTCTCCCCCGATCCGCCCTGCACCTACGGCAGCGCCATCACCCCCGTCCTCGGCGCCAACTCCTTCAGCGTACCCGACGGCGCGGGCGGCACCGACCCCGCCTTCAGCAACCCCATCCGCTTCCCCTTCGGCTTCACCTGGCCCGTAAGTGGAGAAAGGGGCAGAGGGGAGGGGGCGGCGCGGGAAGGGGCGGTCCACATCCCATCTCACACACCGTGCCATTCCATCTGGGTGACTGCCCTTCCAAGGGGCCATCAGGCCACCGGGGGTGTCTGGGGGGGACTGGGGGTGCTACCCCCTGGTCCTGCCTGCTCTCACACTCTCCCGGTGGGATGTCTCTGCTCCTTCTTTCCTCAGGGCACCTTCTCGCTCATCATCGAGGCTCTGCATACGGACTCACCTGATGACCTCACCACAGGTAACTGTTCCAAAACAGACCCTAAACTGGAATAATCCCAGCCTTGTGATCCCACTCGTCTCCTCCTTCTGCATTGTGCAGTGCATTATCTTATCCCATCCCATCCCATCCCTGCTTCTCCTTGGGAGGCCATGGGAAGAGAGGCCAACCTGTTGGCATGCAACCCTATCATCCTACCTCTGCGGTTCCCCTCCCACCCCCCTACTGAGCATCTTCCTACACCCCTACCCATGCTGGGTTCCCTAATCATGCCTCTCCTCTCCACACAGAAAACCCTGAGCGCCTCATCAGCCGCCTGGCCACCCAGAGGCACTTGGCCGTGGGTGAAGAGTGGTCCCAGGACCTGCACAGCAGCGGCCGCACAGACCTCAAGTACTCCTATCGCTTTGTGTGTGATGAGCACTACTATGGAGAAGGCTGCTCTGTCTTCTGTCGCCCCCGGGACGATGCCTTTGGTCACTTCACTTGTGGAGAGCGTGGCGAGAAAGTCTGCAACCCGGGCTGGAAAGGACAGTACTGTACTGAGCGTGAGTGTCCCATCTGCTTATCTCCCTGGGTGCTGGTTGCAGTGGTGTCCCCTGAGCTCTTGGGGGGTGTTTCTCAAACACCAAGCCCCACAGGAGAGGGGGGAAGCAAGTGGCAGTGGGTGGAGGTCTGGTGCTGCATACAGTATTTACTGGCACGGGGCATGGGAGGTCTTTGGCATTACCACAGAAAGTTAATGCAGACAGCCGTTTCTGAAGCTAATAAAATGTCATTGCCAATATTACACTTTTGCTTATTTCCTGTAGACACCAAGTCTGATAGCAAAATGTTCAGCAGTTGCTTGGGGATTTATTAAAACATGCCAGGACTACTTTTTATACCTAGCCACCCCTTCAACCACGCATATTGATGTCATTATCTACAGGATATATGGCTTCAGGAGAGGGAGCTAGGCTTTGGCAACAACCTTGCAGCAGGCCTGTTGATCTGCTTATGATGGTCTGATATCTTGCCACCTTGTATTGAGAAAAGTGTTGGGAGGCCTCAGGTATTCTCCGCAGCCTCTAGACCATATATTTCTCATTTGTGGTACTGGCCCTAACAGAGACTGTTCCACAAGAATATTCAGCTTCTTCCCCATCCCTCTTCTGTGCCACTGCCATGATTGTTACAACTAGCAAAGTAGTGAGGGACATGAATTTTAAAGTGCACCTGAGCTTGAAGCTGCTGAGGAATGTGGTGTGTTGATAGACAGCAGGAAAAGCTGGGACAGTAAGCGCATCACTGAGAGTACAGTCAGGGATGTCAGACCCCTCCAGCTTGGTACAAGATTGCTGCCCTTTGTAGACGTGTAGCGGTGTACACCCAAACGTGCACAGCGAGCTCCTGCTGCAGCATGTGATGGCATTCTCTGTTTGTGTGTATACACGGATCTGAAGTACACTGGCAGATGACGTCCTGGGCGAGTGTTCCTCTCCAGTCATCAAAGGGCCAGGCGCGCAGGGAGAAAACAGTTACGGGCTGTAATGCAGCCTCTTGGTTTTCTTCTCGTGGTGTTTTTGTTTTTCTTAAAGCCCACCTACACTGCAGTCTCAGCTGAGGTGCTATCAAAGGAGCCCAGATTGATTATTCATGCTATTAGTGACTGGTAGGATGCTTTTAGCAGTTCTTGGTCCAACGTTGCACAATAAACAGTAAGCAGAGGGGTTTGTGTTTCCTTTGATGGTGTTTTAAATAGGAGCTACAACCTTTCCCGTGATCAAAAGTGCCTAGCCTGGTTGTGTCAAGGGGTGGGGAAAAAGGAAGCGTTTTGATAATGAGCTCTTCTGAAGCTGTCAGCACTTTTGGATGCCTGTACATCGCTGCTTTTCCCATAGCAAAGTTAGAAGGCTGTCTGTGCTCCTCAGTCTGCTTTCCCTCTCAGCAAAAAACCAGCTTAGAACAGCGGCACAAACCTACTGGGCAGGGGAGATGTGTTTATGTGTGCATGCAGAAAGAATGTTTGGCTGTTGGGGAGCGGAGCTGCCAGTTGCAGATTGCTTCCCGTCGCCTTGCCCCCAGCTCCATTCTTTCCAACTTGGAGGCGATCTGATTATCAGCACCGATTCTTTCTTTCTTTTTCTCTCCCCCCCACCCCCCCTTCCCCTCGCATGCCATTGTCTCCAGCTGGCTTTGTTGAATTAAAACTTTGCAGTGCCTGCTTAATGAGTTCCATAACCAGGCAAAGTAATGAGCAGAAGTCCCTTTTTTCCCCTTCCCTCATCCTCCCTCCCGCTGGCCCGCTTACCTCTTTTTCCAGGGCTGCACCCACCCGCCCGCCCCTTTTCGGAACGGGGCGGAGGAGTTGGGGTGGGGGGAAGGAGGGAGGAAGAACTTTAGACTTATTTATTTGAATAAGAAGGGGAAAAAAAAAAAAAAGAGAGAGAGAAAAGTTTTTTTGCAGCGAAATCACGCGCGTGCCATAGATTAGCTGTGGGCAGGGATAGGCTGCCCGGCCGCCGGCCCCATTGGCTCCGGGGCCGGGGTATTGTTGCAGTGGGGCAGCTGCTGGGAGAGAATAGACAATAGAGCAGCTGTCTTGCACTGGCACCCTGCACACCAGCTGTCCACTCTTATCTGCACACACACTTTCGGGGGATATTAAGAGGTGGAGCTGTGTGCATAGAATTGGAAAAAAGGACTTCTGACCCTCACTGGGAAGGGAAGGGGGGTGGGGGGCTGTGGGGAAGGGAGCAATTGTGAGCCCTCTTTTGTCTGTGTGCAACTGTATTAAGAAGAATGCTCATCCCCGGCGATAAGTAAAGTGCCCAGTTACGGGGCGAGATCAATACTCCTGCAGACTCCGGAGATTAACTCAGCTGCGCTTAACTACCCCGACCTAGTAAAAGGGGCTCGCTCCCCACCCGCGAGGCGCTCTCGGGATCCGGCTTGTGCGAGGGAGGTGTTTGGGCCCCCGTGCTGACGTTTCTTCCTCCTTGGTTTGTTTACAGCGATTTGTTTGCCTGGATGCGATGAGCAACACGGCTTTTGCGAAAAACCTGGGGAATGCAAGTAAGTTTCCCCCTCCCCTCCTGCTCCCTTCTTTGTCTTTAACGTTGATGCTCTGCTGTTAAGTAAGCCATCAGTCATCTGAAGGGTTGGTTTGAATGCCTTTCTTCATATTAGATAGTAATTTGAGAGATCCAGGTAATGCCAGATCAAAGTATTAATCTACAAGTCAAACATCAGTGCCATTAATATTAACCTAATGAGTTTACAGGGCTGTGTGTAGGGTTAGCTGTTTGTTATTAGAGTAAACAAATTAACTACCTGGAACTGTGGCTCTATCTAAGGAAGTGGAAGAAATAGCTGGGACCGATGAAAGCTGATGCTACGGTTGGACTTGGTGACTTTCTCACATGAAGGATCACCAAGGGCTTTTAGGAAACTCGATCCCTGGCATCAGTGTGTTCGCAGAGTTTGCAATAGGGTTTCCAACTGTGAGAAGTCTAAATCTGATGAGACTTTGTTGTTGGTTTGGTTTTTTTTCAGATGCAGAGTGGGTTGGCAGGGGCGATATTGTGATGAGTGCATCCGATACCCAGGCTGCCTTCACGGTACCTGTCAGCAGCCGTGGCAGTGCAACTGCCAGGAAGGCTGGGGTGGCCTTTTCTGCAACCAGGGTGAGTTCTCAGTCTTTGCTTGAGGGTCTGTTTTAAAACGCAGAAAGCAAACACATCTTTCCAGCTCACCCACCCTCTGCTAGCCTCACAAAGTAGCAAGTATCTTGACAGCTTTTTTTTTTTTTTTTCTTAAATCTTTTACAGACCTGAACTACTGCACCCACCACAAGCCCTGCATGAATGGTGCCACGTGCACCAACACTGGTCAGGGGAGCTACACATGTTCCTGCCGACCCGGGTACACAGGCTCCAACTGTGAGATTGAAATCAATGAATGTGACGCCAACCCTTGCAAGAACGGTGGAAGCTGCACTGTAAGTTTGAGTTGCTTGTGGCATCTGAAACCCCCAGGGAGCAGTTAATGTCTGTTTTACTGATTTCTTTCAAAATCCCTTTTTGGATTTCAAAGCAACTTTGGGTAAATGTTTTGACCATTTCTCATTTTCTCCCTGCAGGATCTTGAGAACAGCTATTCCTGTACCTGCCCCCCGGGCTTCTACGGTAAAAACTGCGAGCTGAGTGCCATGACTTGTGCTGACGGCCCGTGCTTCAATGGCGGGAGGTGCACCGACAACCCTGACGGGGGATACAGCTGCCGCTGCCCACTGGGTTATTCTGGATTCAACTGTGAAAAGAAAATCGATTACTGCAGTTCCAGCCCTTGTGCTAATGGTAAGGCCAAATACGCTATGGTGACCTTCTAAAGGGAGACCAGCCAGTTACTTTGGCTTCTGGTCCAGACTTTGTAACCAGGCGCAATGTTCAATTGTGGTTCGTGTCACATCGATAGCTGACTTGGTGGGGAAAACGTACTTAAAAAGTAACGGTGTGGTTTGGGCCACAGACCCTATTTTCTCAAGAGGTGACTGTGGCCAGGGAACCTGGACTGAAGCTTCATGCATGAAAATGTGGAGGGTTATCCTTGCAAATTCTCTTCAAGGTCTGTGGATGTAAAATGCCATGGAAGTGCTAAATATTATTACTTGTGATCTGGTAACAGTAATTGCTCTGTTTCGATTAAACTAGTAGAGACTTTCTTTACTGCAGTCCTCCTCATTCATTGCTACACAAACTCTGTAACATGAGACTGTAGTGTTAACCTGATCGGGGCTAGCTTTGTTGTCCAAGCTGAGTGAAATGTTTAAAAGAGAATAGGATGGAGAATGAAAAATAGACCTGATTAACAAACACCTTTCCTTCATTAAAAAAAGGAAACCCACACTTTTTATGGTGGCTCAAGCTTGGCAAAGGTTGAGCTATCCTCTCAAAGAGAAAGCTTTTCTTGGCTGTGGGTTGTGATGGTTGCCCCAAGAGCAGCAGGTGGGAGGCTGTTGGGTCTGGCTGCCCACCACTGAGCGTTCATTCCCCCTTGATGTTTTGCAGGAGCCCAGTGTGTTGATCTGGGGAACTCCTACATATGCCAGTGCCAGGCTGGCTTCACTGGGAGACACTGTGATGACAACGTGGATGACTGCGCCTCCTTTCCCTGCGTCAACGGAGGGACCTGCCAGGATGGTGTCAATGACTATTCCTGCACCTGCCCCCCGGGATACAACGGGAAGAACTGCAGCACCCCAGTGAGCAGATGTGAACACAACCCCTGCCACAACGGGGCCACCTGCCACGAGAGAAACAACCGCTACGTCTGTGAGTGCGCTCGGGGGTATGGTGGGCTCAACTGCCAGTTCTTGCTTCCCGAGCCGCCGCAGGGACCAGTCATCGTTGACTTCACTGAGAAGTACACAGAGGGCCAGAACACTCAGTTCCCCTGGATCGCCGTCTGCGCTGGGATTATTCTGGTCCTCATGCTGCTGCTGGGGTGCGCTGCTGTGGTCGTCTGTGTCAGGCTCAGAGTGCAGAAGAGGCACCACCAGCCCGATGCCTGCAGAAGCGAGACTGAGACCATGAACAACCTGGCGAACTGCCAGCGCGAGAAGGACATTTCCATAAGTGTCATCGGTGCCACTCAAATTAAAAACACGAATAAGAAAGTAGACTTTCATAGTGATAACTCCGATAAAAATGGCTACAAAGTCAGATACCCATCAGTGGATTACAATTTGGTGCATGAACTCAAGAATGAGGACTCTGTTAAAGAGGAGCACAGCAAATGTGAAGCCAAGTGTGAAACGTATGATTCAGAGGCAGAGGAGAAAAGTGCAGTACAACTAAAGAGGTATCTCTCACATCTGAGTATGGGGGGCAGCTGGACTGTGAAGGGTGTGTGTGGGTCTTGTAGGTAGTGTTAAGCCAGAGCCATCTGACCTGTGTTGTCTTTTTTTGTCTTCATTAGTGATACTTCTGAAAGAAAGCGACCAGATTCAGTGTATTCCACTTCAAAGGACACAAAGTACCAGTCGGTGTATGTCATATCAGAAGAGAAAGACGAATGCATCATAGCAACTGAGGTTAGTATACGCTGCCTGGCAGGTGGAACAGGCTAGACTCGGTGCGTAGTCCTCATCTACCAGCCCTCAGGGCAGCTAAACCCTTTTCTGTGGTGCCACAGCAGTTTGTACCTGTTGAAATCCATCCAGCTCGAATTTGTCGTGCTGTGGATGCTGTAGAGGCAAAATCAGTGGCTTGCTGCTGTGGATGTTATGGGTACGATGATTTTGCAGACAAGGATAGCGTGGTTGTGGTCTGCTGACCCACCTCTTAGTGTGCTTCATGCAGGGTCCATTCCTGCCCAGTGTAATGACTGAGTCCTGACCCTCTGCAGCCTTACAGCCCTCTTCTTACTTTCCATTAACCTCTCCTGATCTCTGCTCATATTTTCTCTCACCAGGTGTAAACCAGAGGCGATACGGCAAGGTGGTTGTTCGGAACAATTTCAGAGGAGACGTGCCCCGATGAATGCTGCTGAAAGAGGAATGGGAGATAGATTCCTTCACTGACTGCTGCTGAGAAACTAAATTCAGGCTTGAGCTGGTTCTCTACTGAAGTTAGCAAAGTGACTGCAAAATAAAGAAACAAGATGGACACCAGGCAAGGGTCTGTGTTCAAGGATTACTGTTGCACTGCCTTTTACGAATTTTATCATTGCACTATGGTCAGTTGCTTTTCTATATATATTTAAATGAATGGACTTAAGTACTACATAAGAAGCATGCACTGCCTGAAGTGTATATTTTGGATTCTTATGAGCCAGTCTTTTCTTGAATTAGAGACACAAACACTGCCTTTATTGTCTTTTTTGATACTAAAATGTGTTTTTACTAGGTGAGAAAAAGTGTGTTATTTTTTTGAATCTGTAAAAATATTTTCATGATAATTGTAAAGCTTGAGTATTTTGTGATGTTCTTTTTCTATAATTTAAATTTTTTGGTAAATATGTACAAAGGCACTTCGGGTCTATGTGACTATATTTTTTGTATATAAATGTATTTATGGAATATTGTGCAAATGTTATTTGAGGTTTTTTTACCATTTTGTTAATGAAGAAATTCATTTTTAAAATATTTTTCCAAAATAAATATTATTAATGATAATCAGAGTGCTATGTTCATTCCATAACCGATGACAAAATTCCTGAACCTTGCAGCCAGGTATCTGACAGTCTTCTGTGGATTCATGGGTAGGACTGAGACACAAAGACAAGGGAACAACTTGCTATGTGTAGACCCACCCCCGGGTCTTTCCCCTCCTAACCTTCTGAACTGTTGACCCCAGGGTTGTGCTCATTTTTACCCCAAAGGCAAATGTCTGTCAAAACCCTGAGTAATGTTTGCTCAGTCATGTTGGGCTGTGTATATATAAACACATTTGGGACTATTTGCTGAGGAAGAGCAATGGCAACACGTGCCGTTGCAATGCAGGCGCAGGGCTCGTTATGACTCAGCTCTTCATTTCTCACAACCTCAAACATTTGCCTGGAGCCCAGGACCTTGTGGGACACCCAGAGCACATCAGCGTGGTCCCCCTTAGGCTCAGGCCCTTGATGCACACCCAAGGGATGAGAGTTTTCTCCCATCACACCGGTTTGGGGTGGTGGCACTTCCCTCCATGGGAAAGGGTAACACTGAATTGACTGGTAGCCACAGCTCTTCTGGCTATGATACCTGTCTAAAGTATTAGCTGCACCTTGGGTTTCAGCTCTGCCCCTGGTTCCTGATGCCTTCATACTGGGGCAGGGTGTGATTCCCAACACCTGGTTTGGCCCTGAATGCTCAGGTGATTTTTCCCAATCTAGTTTGCCCTGACTCTCTCAGGTTGTGTTGCATGTTAAAACAGAACCAGGCAAAGTGTTCTTCCACTTTGGGAAGAAAGGGAAAATCGAAGAAATAATTTATTTTTTGAACCCACCTCAGCTACTGTGGGCCACCTCCTGCATCTTTTGGGAGCTGATGAGCACAGTCTGTTCCATTCCCTTCAGGGAAGGAGGATGCTATCCTAAACACAAAGAATGGGCTAGCAGATATAATCAAGCAATTATCACAGGTGGTGATCTATAACTTTAAAATACGTATGTGCTCCCCTTGCTTTAGCCTACCTAAGTATGTGAACTGCTGGAATTGTAACTTGATGTGAGGTCAATGGAAAAACCACACTGACTGCAGGGGCTTGTCTGTCTATAAAGCCTCATCACCAAACCAAACTTTGGACAAGATCTACATGACTTCTCATGAAGAAAGTTGAGAAGGTAATCCTCTTCATTTATCCCAAAGTGTCTTTTTAGGGAAAGTTTTCACGAGGAAAGTAATGGTTTGAATAGCATTTTCAATCTGGCCAGTAACAGAACAACCTGCCAATAACCAGTCAGTGAGATAGATTAAATGAGGCACAACGGTGTGTATGGCAGCAGGTGCTCAGAGCCACATAATCTCACAGATTGGACAAACAAGGCAGCTTTGTTAGGTTTTATTGCCATCTCTGTCACCAACCTGCTCTTCAACCTTGGGCAAATCACTTGATTTCTCTCCGTTTTCTCTTTTCCCTGACCTTTTTGGACCAGACTTGTGTCTTATGGTGTACTGCATTTTGCACAGTCAGTGCCATGGTCTCAGCTGGGCCCTCTTCATGCTGCTTCTGTAGAAACAGCAGTCATGAAGGGAAGGTTCTGAAATGATGGCTACGCAGATGAGCCCAATGTTTTCTTCCATTTCTGTCTTGAACGGAGTTGGGGTAGCAGGATTTATTTCTTGTACGGGATTGCTAAATCCCCCAAACCTGAGAGTGTGTGTATGCAGGAGCTCTGGGTGACCACAGCAGGTTGAAGCGTGCAGTGAGGAGCACTGGATCCACGTTCCTCACCTTTAGTACCTGGGCTTTTCTGCAGAAAAAAAAACAAACAACCAAATAAAAGGATGATCTGGGCAGGGGGTGAAGGTCGTGTGTGTGTGTGTTTGCTTGAGAGAGAGCAGGCAGCACACACAGGTGCTGGGCTGTGCATGCAGGTGGTGCACGCTGCTGGTAAGGGGCAGTGATGGTGCCTCCTGGCCCCAGCCCTGCCAGGGCAGCACCTGCCCCAGGACGGGAGCTCTGTTGCCAAAAAGTGGCAGGAACCTCCCTGTCAGCAGGGTGTCCAAAAGGCCTCCCCAGTCTAAAATGAGAGGAGAGCCTGCCTGGAGAGGCCGTTTAGCCAGGACAGCTGAGAATTCACGGCCTGATCCAAAGCCCATTAAAATTAATGGAAAGGCTCCAACAAGCTGCAGGGACACGTGGCACCGTGCCCCTCCTGACACAGCACATCTCCGTCTCTCTCCGGGGAAGCTGCACGTACCAATGCAGCGTGTGTCCCTGCAGGAGGGGACATGAAAAGCCATGACTAGCTGGGTTTGCTCCCCAGGCATCTCGTCCCTCAGGGGCCAGCCTGTGTGCAGTGCTGGGACCACAGGGGTCTGGGGTCCCTCCTCAGGCTGTCACTGCACCACTTCATGCCCCCACCTCAACCTGCAACATCTCCTCCTCTCCTCCTCTCCACCCTGCAGTGGCCTTGTTCGGTCCCAGGTATCAACATAGTGGCTAGGGAGGGCACCTCTCCACCCACACCTCTGCCTGGAAACCTGCTTCTCTGGAGCAAGCAGCAAAGGATTTTGCAGGGTGAGCACAGACAGGATATGTCAGGAACACAGAGGCACTCAGCTGGGGAAGGTTAGCTGCAGGGAAGCATTAGTTGCCCTGGTTGTGGAAGGGGACTTTTTAACCGAGGCATGGTACAGATTTCGAAATGCAGGGAGCTTTTGGTTCAGCCAGCATGGCTTAGGTTTAATTGAAAGACATGGGTTTATAAATTGCTTTAACCTGATATTTCTGCTTACTTTGTACACAGTGCAGGAGGACAGCTTGGGCGTCAGGAAACTTGGGTACTATTCCTGGCTCCACCGCAGACCTGATGTGTAACCTTGGGAGAGGAAGGATGGTCTTGTGGTCAAGGCGCTGTGGCGGGACTCAGGAGGGCCCCCTTCTATTTCCAGTGCTCCCTCCAGACTTCCTGCGCAACCTTGGACCTGTGTCACTTAATCTTTCCAGGACCTGAGGAAAATGGGGGCCTCCTGGTTGTTCTAAGAAGAAGAAGGTCACTTGTGCTTGTGAGAGGTTACTATAGCTGTGGGGAATGTTAAAATACTCTCCAAGGCAAGTTAAGGCTGTTTCCTATCTCTGGATGTCAGATTGCTTGTTGAGGTGGTGAGCTATTTTTGTAAAGCGCTTTGAGATGCTTGCATGGAATAAAGACCCATATCACAATTGAAACATCCATCATCTCTGAGAGGATACGTACACTCAGTACTGGCAGCAAGAAGATAACCAGAGGGATGCAACTGCGGTGGCATAAGTGTGTGTGCAGTGCGTGCAGGGGGGATGTGAGGTAGCTGTGTGCCCATGGCACAGAAAGGATGCCACACATGGTGGTGTTAACATGAAGTGCCACAGTGCCATCAGCCTTCTCTCACAGATCGGCACCTGCAACCAGGCTGGCTTTCTGCTGCGGCAGACTCTCTTCCAGCAAAACCATTTTGCAGGTAGAGATACAGATTAAACATGTCTTGGGACTATGGAGGTCAAGGAAGAAAGCTGTAGAAATGAGACAGATAGGAATTCTTTCCTGACAGACCCCAGGGACCTCCTTATTGTTATTGCCCAATGTCCATAGTCATATATTTCAAAGAAAATGACCCAAGAAGTAGTTCTCTTAGGCCAAGTCCCAAACTGAGTAGTGATCTCTCATGGATGCCTGAGATCTACTTGTGTCAGACAAACAGGGAGCTTCCCTGTGCCCTTCTTTCTCCAGGAGCCACTTTTTCACCTGGCTGTTAAAACATGGCTTTTTGCTTGTGTCTCTGCTACACAGTATGCGAGTCAAAGAAATCAAGAGCCTGGCTGGGAAAGACCAAATGTGTGCTACAGTGCAGATTTTCAGATGAAACATGGAGCCTTCTGTTGTGAAAATATGATGGCTGATCATGCTGCTGGCAGTGAGGCAGAGGTGGCTGACAGATCAGCTGCTGTGTGGGGGCTGCTGGCTGGCAAGTGGGGCAGGGAGGTGAGGGAGATGGGGCTGGAGGTCACAGTATCCTCATGGCAGGGTGGCTCTCAGGAAGAAACATCCCTGGTCTTTTCTTGTGCTGCCGAGGCCTCACCAATACACCAATACACCAGCAGTGTGTGAATGCACCAATACATTCAGCAGTGCTGGGGCTGCTCTCTGGCCTTGCAGCCAGTCAGCATGGTGAGGTCTGCATCCATAATGTTAGTAAGACTTCTTTACTCTCCCAAACTGACTGCTTACATGCACACTGCCACCCCCCCAACGCCGTGGTAGATGGCTCCTGCTCTGTGCCTGCAAACAGCCTGGGACACTGCTAACTGTGGTAGCAAAAGCATCACAGGGACCACTGTGGCAGTGCAATGATACAGATGATTATGCTCCAGAGACCAGGAGCCATCTAATTTCCCAGCACAGGTATACCCAGAGCATCTTAGTGCCATGTTCAGGAATGCCTTACCCTCGGCATAGATAAGGAAGGCTATGTGTCAGCTGTGGGGGTAACTGTGAGGGTCAGGGCTCACATCCCCTGCTAGGGGAAACTATATAAACTGGCATTGCTTGCTTTAAAGCCTGCTCTATGCATGAGTTCTATAGGACCAGGGTGATTTTTTTCATGGTACAATACTATACCAGCTGAACAGCCAGTGTGGATGCACATACATTGAAAGAAAAGTCACGCACATCAGTGCAGACACCTCCCCTTCCCTGGTTTATTTATCTAAACCATGCTAGTAAAACCAGATTTATACTGCTGCGTTCTCCAGGGCATGGCTGTGTGGCTATAAAGACACAAGTATGATTCAGAAAATACATGGCTGCTCGGACAAGGCTCGAGTGCTTACAGCTCTGCGGGCTCAGGACTGCTTGTTATCTTCACAGGGCAAGTTCTCAGGGTGCTGAAGGCTGGGTGAGGGAAAGGACCACGACTTGGGTGTGTGTGTGTCCTGTGTTCTCTTTTGTAACGTGAAACTGGAACTTTGCGAGGACAGCACTTTCTGTGGGAAAGGACAGAGCAGATAGACAACTCTGGCCAGCCCTTCGTGTGAGGAGGACATGTGCTGCAGAGCCATTCCTGCACCCAGCTCCCACTGCTACCAGGATGTTCACACTGAGTCAGCGATCATTTCTAATTAGACATGTACTTAGCAGGAAATTATGTTTTCCCACAACACATCAAAGTCAATATTTTTATGAACGGCATTTTCAGTGGGGAAACTGTCAGCTGGTAAACTGAAATACCCTCTTGAAAAGCTCTTGTGAGTTTCACTTTCTTCATGAAGCAAGATAGCAAAAGAGACAAGTAAGTGCTTTCTGGCAGACTGAAAATTAGCGGAAAACTTCCTTTCCTATGCTTTTTTCTTTTAAATATAAAACTCCCAGAACTGATCCAGGAATTTTCTCTCATTAAAAGTTGCATATTCTATCTTAACATCTTTAAAGATAAGTTCTCCCCCTCATTCCATTTTCTGACCCGAAGTAGCACTTTAGTGGCCTGAGGAAGGTTGTATTTGACACAACCAACCTGCGGTATTTGGCCCTATGTCAGACAATACTTTTAGTAGTAATCTGCACAACAAAAAACCTGTATCTTCAAGAACAACTAATTACAGGAGGCACAAAGCATGATGAGATATGAACTCCTACCATAAAAGGAGTTTTACTTTACCATTATTATAAATAAGGGAAACTTCTTCAGAATGTTTCCAGCAGCCATAGAGTCAAAATAATTCATCTACATTTAAAATAAAAATTGTGTGGAGGAGAATCAGGCCTCCAACACCTGGATCCAAGTTCTGCATCCAGGATAACTGGGCTATTACTTGTGTTCTTCCCTTTTCAAGGCACCGAGAGATTTGCCTTTACGAGGTTTTCCATAGATGCAAACGTGGGTGTCTACAAAGGCCACCTGTCCGAAAAATGTAAGCCCCTTGATTCGGTCTGGTTTTACCTTGGTTTGAATCAAAGGGCCCGTGGAATTCTCCATTGCCCTGCAGTGGTGATGGTTTGGCACAGCTGCTGCCTCTGTGATTGCGGCCGTCTTTGGAAATGTCAGATGCCCGTCGCTCTCACTCAAAGCAAGCGGGACTGTTTAGAGCAAGAAAAACCCCTACTGTGGAATGACTATGTAGCATGCTTGTTGTAGCCTGTATCTTAATTTTACTTCTTTCTTTCTGTATCAGTTTAAAGAAAAGAACCGTGAAAAACGTCTGATGTTGTGTAAGTTCTTCTAATTGACTTCAGGAAGTGTTATCTGGAATGGCAGTTGTGAGCACACAAACTTAGCAGACTTATCTGCCTTATCTAATTACCAGACTATAAAGTTCTGCTGACATTTCCTTTTGATAAATACAATACACTGCTTTCTTTATCTATCTGCATTAAAGAAACAATGTTTTTCCAAATCCAATCCCCTGCACGCTTTTTCACTAAAACGATGTTATAACCCCCAAGACTAACAGAAATGTTGCCACAACTTCAACAGTCCTAAATGAAAGCAGTGGCTTTCAGATGAAAAACATTATCTAACAGTGGTAGGAAACCACTACAAATCTCAATGTTTAAACTGTGTATAAGCATGAAACAGATTTGACAGACATTTATTAAGCAAAAGGAGAGAGCTGGAAAAAGGAAACAAAGAACAGCGACATTACAGGTATGCTTGCATTTCTTCACTGCTGCAGGTGTGTTTAACTATGTGCAGAAATACAGAACCAGAGAATCACTTAGGTTGGAAAAGAGCTTTAAGATCATGGAGTCCAACCATTAACCTGGCACTGCCAGGTCCACCACTAAACCATGTCTCTAAGTGTCATGTCTATACATCTTTTATATTCGATATTATTCTATATTCTATATCAGTGTTTGCCCTAAGGGTTTCAAACCAGGATTGTCAGAGCTGGCTGGACTTTCAGAGCTCACTTCTGCATGTGGAGAGGAGGGATTTGGATAATCGTGGAAAGCAGGAGTTCTCGTACCAAGCTTGGGCGCTGGAAGACTGCAGGTAAAGGGTATAAAGCACAGGTGTCCCAAACACAGTGCTTGTTGCTCTTTGATCTCCTCTGTTTTCTCCTGCTATGGGAGAAGAGGTTTGGGTGCCTCCTGCACTGGGAAGGGAAGGGGCAAGAGGCAGCCAGGGGCTGGTGCTGGAAGAGGTAAGGCAGGGCATCATTTTGCCTGGGGAAACCCACTCCTGCATATGGTGGCAGGGAGTTGAGGTAGTCACAGACCTGTGCTGGTGGGGCTCCCTGAGGGACTCTGGCTGGGAGGTGCAGGCTCCAACAGAAGTGATGCAGAAACATCACAACACCTGTAGCACCAAAATCCCAGCTTGTAAACCCTCTGAGTTTGCATTTGCCTCAGTGAAAATTAGGCATGGGAGGCCTGTAATGGTTGGTAATCATTTGACACCTACCCACACCCTGCGGTCGCTGTGTGGCCCTTGTGGCCAATTAAACCAGGACACACCGAAGATTAGAGGCCGCACAGGCATTCAGCAAAGACATGGGATGTTTAGTGCTGTTTAAGCCTACATCCAGAATAAAGAACCCAGAAAAGAAAAGGAAACGCTGCGGTACCATGCTGGGGTAATCTGTAAACACACATTGCAGATCAGGCATAGCCACCAAGTTCTGGGGATGTTCCAACAAACACTTTTCTATCAAATAGAAAAGATACCCATTTCTGTCAGAAATGCTAAAGGAAGTGTTAATGATGGGAATAAATAACAGGTGCTGGGAGCAGCTGTTACCGATTAATGACTTGTCTTTTTTTAAATAGGTTTTCTGTTGGAGGAATCAGAAGTTTTCAGTAATGCTCCATTGTCAGACATTTGAGGAATGTTTTTCCTTTTTTCTAATAAAGTGCTCTCTCATTATTTCTAAGGCAAAACAGATTCAAGACTCGAGCTAAATTAATATTTAAGTTTCAGGCCATCAATAGTTGAGGAAAATCCAAACTATAATGCCTCTCATTGCACAAATGACTGACTTTCCTTTCTTTCTTTCTCCCCATTTCCATCTTGTGTTTTCTTACATTTTCTGATTTTTGGGGGTGTTTTTTTCTCTCTTTACCTCTCCATCTCCCTCTTGCTGTCTACCTGAGGTATGTGGAGATTGTAGTTCCAATGCCGTGTATATTTGGCCCTGAAGTTGTCTTTTATAAGCATATAAGGGATGATGAGATTGAATGTTACCAAAAAGACTGGCACTGTTGCCATTTTTCAATGATGAAGTAATTTAAAAGTCATTGAAGACAGCTCAGTGAAAACATCTGCTCTGTGCCTTGGGGCCATCAGAGAAGCAAACGAAATAGTGTGATGGAAAAAAATATGGAAAATACTGTAATAATTATAATTAATTTGTATTTAATAATTTAATTTTTATATGCATCTAAAACCACTTCAGAAACAATGGCAAGTACCATAATATCCCATTTTTCAGCACAAAAATGAAGGCATGGGGACTGCTATCCCAGCCCCTTTGATGTCAATGGCAATGCTGGTATTACTCAGACAGAACTAGGATTTCTTACAGAAATCTAGGTCACCCAAGACTGCCTTTCCAGTAGTCTAGAGCCCCATCCGCCTTCATCCTAAAATGGACAGAAAGCCACAGTCAGTTCCCATCTCCACATTTCAAAATAGGTAAACCCAAAACTGAACAGACTGCAGATATTGACAGCGGAGGTGATGAGGCATATGGAAAGGCTTCCATGTCATGATAAAATGCTAGAGTTTCCTTACTAAAGGGTAGGTAAAAGTGGAACATGACAATATATAGAACAATGAATAGACTCTTCCTACTTACTTTTTGGAAAAGGTTAAAAATATGAGGACTTGAAAATATAACACGTAGTTCACCAGTGGAATTTAGTGCCTGTGAATAACTGATGTCATTTAAAGAGCATAGCATGCTTTAGAAAAGCACTGTTGTTCATATCAATAGTGAGGATCCAAACAGCGACATTAGAGACAATAAGTAACAGAATACAAGCCTTAATATGATGAAGCATAGCATTGCCAGAGCTGGGACATGTCATGTGTTACATGCTCTTGCAAGGCTAGTTGCTGTCCTTACTGTTCATGAAAAATCTTTGCCTCTTTCTTTTAAAGTGACTGTAAAACCTTCACCAAAGACAAGATGCAGTATTAAGCAAAGCCAGTGATTTGTTCTGATTTAGAAACCGAGCTGAAGCAAAGAGTTGAGATTTGCTTCCTCGCTGCTGGGGAGTTTTCAGAAACTCTGTGTTATCATCATCTGATCTTGATTTTTCATTCATCGGAAGATAATGTTAAAAACAATGCTATCGTGCTATGACTTTCATGTTCTGAGCTCGTAATTATCTTTGCTTATATAAGGAAAACACAGTTATTTTGCAATGGAACCATCACTGGGGAAGAACACAGCCCCTAATCCATATAACACTAGTTACCTACCACAGTTCTGAAGAGAAAAGCAGATATATCTGTAAATATGAGGGGAAGAGGAGAAGGTTATGGTTAGGCAGAAGGTAATGGTCCTCACTGACATGGGTGACCAGGGCCATTAGCTTCTGAGGATAAATCAGCCTCTGTTCAGTGCTGTGCACAGCGGTACCCACCAACTGTGGTTCCAGGTGGAGCAGTGCCACTCGCTGTGTCACCACTGCTGCCTCCTGAGCCCTATGACAACACAGCTGTGTGTGGAGCGGTCCCTCTGCACACCTAGCACTGTCTTGTGCCCTCAGCCCACTTGCAAGATGTAGAGATTGCAGTTCAAGGTAGCACAGACACATGGCTATGGTCCCAAGGAATTCCAGATCATCAATGCACAACAGTCTCTCTTAATCACCCACCCACTCTATTGCTCATCTGTAACCCCACCTAAGATTTATTTTTTTGCAACTGACATGACCAAAGCAAAAAGCATCTCTGCATTTAGATTTGCTCATTGTAACGAACAAGCTACTTCTCAGTGGTTCCACAGGAACATCCTGGGCTAAAACTACTGACACAACTACTCTGCCTCTCCCTCTCCACTTCTTGTAGGTCCATCAGAGAGCTGGCTCAGAAACCACCACAGTACTCACTGAGCTGCTCAGAATTGTCTCTGACCCTGGTCCAAGGGCAACTGACAGCAAAAGAGATGCAATGCAGTATTTTAGACTAATCCCCTCTTTGTAATCATCCGTGAAGCTAGGTGAGCCAGGGAGGATAAATATACCTTACCAGCTACCACACAAGCACACCCATGGCCCAGGTTGGGCTTGTGCTACACTTGCTGGACAGATTCCTATGGTGAAAACCAATGACTTGGTCCTGAAATTACACTTACTACACTTTCACCTTTGAACAGGACTATCACCTTTGAACTTTTCTGAGAACAGGAAGTGCCAACCGTAATGTTTGGTTTTGCATGCTGGTCATGACCATCCCTGACCGATTCAGAGGTCTTCAAGAAGTACTCCCTCTGCCCAGAGAAATCCATTCCAGAGTTTTCAGCATCCCTCTCTGACAACCAGGATTTCAAATCCCTTTATCTGGAGACAAACAGAAAGAGTGTGCTTGTGGTGAATAATTTGAGCTGATATTCTTGCCAGCTGTTAAGGGACACATGCAAAAAAAAAAAGAAGAAAAAAAAAGTCAGTGACATCTGGTCAGCACTGATATTTCCTAACAGAAGTATTTGTTTCGGGGTAGGGAAGGGGCGGTGGGCCTAAAGAGAAATACCATCTCCGTGCACCCCTTTGCCCCCTTTTGAAAAGTGAAAGCGATAACATTGACCACAGCAACTGGAACAAAAATTGCAACTTACATCATGGGGAAACAGTGACATTACATTAGCCCGTATTACACAATGGTTGAGCAGTTGCTTTCACACACTAAGCTTTCAACTTTAACTTTTTTTTCCCCTTAAGCTACACAATGGATTTTTTTGCTGAGTTGGAAAATATCAGGAGACAGGCAGAAAGCCTTCCTTTTGTTCCTTCATCCTGCCAAGCACCTCATCATAAAGATTTTTTCCCTTCTGTTCTGTTTTGCTTTCTCAACTTCCTTTCCCCTTTTCACCCACCCCCACTTTTTTGTCAAATAAATGTGACTAATTAATGGCATGAGTTCTTTCCACTAAATTGTAAACCCACCTCCTTTAACTTCATGAAGGTAATAACACTACATCCTGGTTTGTTCTTGGGAAGGTGGCTTGTAAACTACCTTCTAAGTGCTTTGCTTCAAGTGATGGTTTTCTTGGGCCTCAGACTGGAAGACAAGTTGACTTTAGTTCAAGAGTAACTTCAGCTCTCTCCTTCTCTTTTGGGCCTTTTCACGGAAGTACACCCAGCTCAAGTCAGAAGATAATAGAAATCCCAGAATGGAAACACATAAAAAAGTTGTTTCCTGGGGTCAACAAAGGACAGGAAAAGAGCCAACAATTACTTAAATAAACAGTATTCAGAGAAACAAAAAAAAAAACCCCAAACCCAACAAAACCCAAAACCACCCCCCCTCCCAATGCCCTTACAAACTGAGTTATACATGAGGGAAGCAATCGTTTAAAGCAACCCAGTGCTCATCTGCTGAAGTTCAATATTGTTAGGAAAAGGAAATCAAAGCTAAATACAACTGGGAAGGCAATTCTCTGAAAAATCTTTCCACCTCCCTTCTAACTCCATAATAATACTCTGCTCAGATGTAACACTTCTCATCCTAAGAGCAGTAATGACCTCAGGGTGGACATTTCCTGGGAATTAATGACTAGCTGAAAGTTAATGATTTTCTGCTGCACCTCAAACCAACAGCTCCTCATGACTTGTCAGTAACCCTTCCAAAGTAACCCCCTACACCTCAGCCATTCCAGATTGCTGAGATTAGGAACAGAAGAGCGGTAGGATAATTGTGGGTTATACTGTATAGTTACCTTAGAAGAAGTATGGCAGGAAAGAGAGTAGAGATGAATACTGTCTTTAAGGTACAAGAGGAAGACACAACACGGGGAATTAGGTATTTACTTACTAATGACTATTACTTGCTGTCAACATGGCAAAAATGAGCCACACTAGCAATCAATCTGGGCACTTCTGGCTTCTCAGAGAAAACACAGGCCAACTGCAGGGAGAACTGGCAAGGGAATTCACCCTGCTGGGAGAAAACACTTTGCTTCCATATCCAGAATGCTCAAGGAAATATCCAGGCTCAACCATAGACAGATGATTGGTGAATTCAAAGCATGGGAATTCATTTGCTCACTGGCACAGTTTGCAGAAGAAGCCATCCTCTGAGAGCTTCCTGGCTGGTAAAATGCAATGTTCTTTTGCAGAAATCAGTGTGAGGGCAGGAGACAAGAGTTGGGGCTCAGAAATCTGTGAGAATGGTGGGTCTGGCCCTTCTTGAGTCCCTGTGTAAGGAAGGACATGTGAGGACACACTATTTATTTTCTTCATTCCTTTGGGCTGTGCCTCTACATTTCCCTCTGTGCTTTGGTGCTACAGACTGGGTCCCTTCCCACAAGGTGGTGGGGTGCTCCGAGACAACCCATCTGACATAACAGACCTAGAGTCTCCACTAAAGGAAGGAGCCCTAATTCTCCTGAATAGCTACTTCCAGAAACACAAAACCTATCAGAATACACGTCGGAATCAGCTGAGCCACTCAATACTATCTAATCTGCTTCTTCCTAATTGTAATCTCTTCTTGGAAATGTGAGTTCAAATGGGTGAGACATTTAAGTGAGAAGAAGTATACTTGTGCCTCCAGTTTGATCTGGTGCCACTTTTTATCCTGTGAAGCCTTGTGGATGTGTGACCAGAAATAAGGACAAGATTTTAGGCTAACTGCTTTGCCTCAATGTCCTCATCTCCAAAAAGGGAATTGTCCAGCTACTACTTGAGGTATTCTGGATGCATCCCTGGACATTAGCACTTCAACCATTGCCTCCAAAACAAACTAGAAATAGCAATGGGATCACTTCTATCAGGAACCAAGTGGCAACCTCACAGAGACTGCAAGCAGCCCTTCAGAGAGCACAGAGCACTCCAAGGACAGCTTCACTTCAGGTGCA
Source organism: Zapornia atra (assembly GCA_013400835.1). Classification (NCBI taxonomy): domain Eukaryota; kingdom Metazoa; phylum Chordata; class Aves; order Gruiformes; family Rallidae; genus Zapornia; species Zapornia atra. Next base: position 76,002 of record VZTU01008911.1, read on the forward strand.
ATGGGTTGGGAAGAGAAATGTTGCATAATTAGGTGAGCGTAAGTGGTGAGGTTCAGCTGTGAGTGGCAGTGAAAGCCTTTTGGATTATGAGTTCTTAGAGAGCAGTCAGAACTATTTTAGATTGTTGATCTTGTGTGGTTGAATTTCAATGTTATTGTCACTGAAGCAGCATTGAATTATAGAGTGTCACAGGTCGACCGAACATGAAGGCAGAGTTAGCAGGCGATCAGAAGGGCAAGAAAAACTACAGCTGTAATGAAAATGAAGCTTGTCACATCAGGAAGGTAACTCAGAACTGAACTGAACTTTATGAGGATCAGCCTGAAAGGTGTGCTAACAAGTAACCAAATATTAATCTTAATTACACGACTCATTCAACTGTAGCACCTTGGAAAGCTAGTGAAGGATCAGGTACAAACACACAACAAAGGTACAGGGCGGGATTGAAACCACCTCTTCCAGAACCTTATACAACAGCTCAACAAGACTGACTCCCCATTGCTGGGGAGGCATCTAGCATCATTCAGCTTCCCAGCTTTGGATCACGAAGTTCCCTGAAATTCCCCCATTGCCATAGGAGTTTTACAATCCTGGGGGCAAGCATTTGCCTCCATGCCAAGCACACTGAACCCTGGAGACACCTACGTTCTGCCTGACTACCCTGACCGGGACGATCTCTTGGTGTATGTGGATCATGCTTAATGCACCCCAAGACCATCAAGGTCCTGTCAAGGGATGCTAGGTGTGGTGGAGCTGCACACAAAGATGGACCAAAAAAATGACCGTAGAAGGATGAAATGCACAATTTGTAGCCATGATAGTTTGCTGATCAATTGGCAGCAGTAAAAGCGATGCAAATGATCCTCTCAGCTGGGGAGTTAGGAAATTTGTGGGGGAGGAAGGTAAACATACCCCAACATTGTGTCCCCCCCAAACCTCAGAGGAGAGTCCAGTTGAAGATGATGGCATCTGTGCAAGGAATACATTGCGCATAATCTGTGATGATCAAGCTGATGACAGCCAAAATCAGGTTGAAAAAGATTAAGGAGTCAGAAACCAAACCTTACTTTGATGGAAGTAAAGCCTGACCTACACAAACCAGAAACAGAAACAAACTCAGATGAATTCTGTGAATTTGAGATGGCAAATTCTCATGAATGAGGATGTGCTGAAAAACAAAAAAAGCCTGCTGGGATTTTTTTGGCCAGTAATCTGTGACTATACTATTGCTGTGAAAGCTCAGGAATTAAAGTTTTGCATAAGGAGCAAATTAGGCCTGACCTTGCAGAACCTCACAAGCAACTGAGGATTAGCACTAACAGAGGCTATTTTGGGTCACAGAGGGTCTTCAACTGTGAGGTATTTCCCATTTTCTCTTCCTCTTTTCCTCTTGATGCCCTCTGATCCTCAGCTGCGGTGCAGAGAGGCTGACATGGCAGTGAGGTCAGCTTCAGCAGGTAACATCAAAGTCCGAAGGCAGAAGCAGCCCCACACTGTGGCCTCTGGCCAACCCTTTTTCATTAATGGAGGAGCAATCCAGCGATTGCTGCAATTCTTGGCACACACACACAGTCGTGGGATGAAATCCCTCCGCACGGATTTTTACAGAAACACAATGGGGATCTCTGCTCCTTGCTCTGACCTGTCATCTTTTTGGTGATCACAAATAGCAGAAAAAGTGTGTGTGTGTAGAGAATACCGCATTTTACAGTAGGTGGATGGGGTCACGGCACGTGTGTGCGGCCTGAGCAGCAGTGTGCAGTGCATGCCTGGAGCAATGTGCACTTACAATTAGTTGAATTTCACTGTGTTGGAGATGGAAGCTGACAGGCCACCACACAAAACCTCCCCCAGCCAGACTCATGCTGAGATCCAGAGCGGAAAAGGATTTTAACTGAAAGGCTTTGAAGGCTTTAAATATGGAGGCAGGGAATTCATGCACTGTTTACCTTTGCAGGCCTGGCTTTGACTCTGTCTTTCATTTTGTTTTAATGAACTAGGTGGTCTCATATAATTCCCAATTACTGCAGAACTCCGATCCCCTAAATCCCAAAGTTTATGGGTTATGAATATTCTCTGAGGAGTTGACAATATTGCCGTATTTAGACAGAAACGTCTCAAAACAGGTATATCCTCACAGAACTACAGGGGAGTACCTGCTCCTGAACAAGCACATGCTTGTGGCTCCATTGGGGTACTGAATGACATGGACTGGGGTCTGAACCACTGTAGAATTTTCTCTATTTCCAACTGAAATGCTGCTCTTCTCTTTGCTGTCTATTTTTTCCAGCTCTGAAAAGACCAATTTTTTCAGAGGAAGGTCAGAGACCTCAGAGGTGCAATTCAATTCTGGATGATGTTTCTATCTGCCCCTAAATGTTTTGTTTTGGTTTGTATTCTAAGAGGTAAGGAGCATCATATAACATACACGTGTGTTTTAGTTTACTAGTTGATGCTATTTGAATGACATTCCTCTTAATATATTTCCCCACCCTTCTGTGAATCTTATATCCAACAGCATATTGTGGAGATGGGCTTATTCTGCAAGCTCTCTCCATCTCAGCTCCGTCCCTTCTTTTCCTTGCCTGTGGCAGGACATTCACCTCAGCTCTTTATCCATGGCAACAAAATTCACCTTGCATCTACCCTACTGGCAAACCTATTAGCAAAGCGATCTTACATTGTGTGTTTGCGAAATAGGAGTGTTTATGGCAAAGATTCAGTTGCACAAGGCTTGACTTGCAAGACCCAGGTTCCTCCTAATCTTTTCAGGTTTCTTTCCTTCCTTGTCCCTATCCCATGCACCCGTGTCTCATAGCTGTAACATCACACAAGCTGAAAGCAGCTCATTCAGATGTCAGCAAATCCACTCACAGAATAGATCCTTCCACCTGGAAGGTGCCTAATAGGACCTCATAGAATCATAGAATGGTCTGGGTTGGAAGGGGCCCCAAGGATCATAGAGCTCCAACCCCCCTGCCACAGGCAGGGCCACCAACCTCCAGGCCTGGATCTACACAAGGTTGCCCAGGGCTGCATCCAACCTGGCCTTGAACACTTCCAGGGATGGGGCATCCACTACTTCTCTGGGCAGCCTGTTCCAGCACCTCACCACTCTTTCTGTAAAAAACTTCCCCCTAATATCTAATCTAAACCTTCCTTATCTAATCTAAAACTCATCCTCATATACTTCTGCATGTGTCACTGAAGGGGGAAACAGACACTTGCAAGGTGGATTTCCTACTTTGCCAAGCTTTGTTTCACAGCTTTGCCAGCAGTGGCAGGCACAGATGTACCTTATAGAAAACATCTCTGGCCAGTAGCATCTGGGCAGGTTTTGGAGCACCTCTTGATGCTCCATTACCCAGACCATCCTGGCATCTCTGATGTCCCATAGCAAAGCCACTGTTCCCAGGAGGCATCCAAGGAAGACAAGGTGGCCATGGCTTGAAGTGTAATTGAAAGTCCCTCTTCATAATACATTATCTCCTCACAATAGAGGAGGTATCAGCTGCTCGGAGCAACACTGATAAAATTCATGATTAAAACTGTCCTCTCCAGGGCATTAGTTTTTATTAACCTCTTGAAGTTCATATTTTATTTTGTCCTTTATTATTTTAACATCTTAGATTCAGCTCACTTTGTCAGGCTCCCCCTCACATGAGCTTGTTTCATTAAAAACTGAAATCCTCTTAAAATGTTATTAAAGTACTTTGGGTGTACTGGCACACAACTGAACCCAGATGTCCTTCTACTGACATCGGCGGAAGTTGGACTTGGGCCTCCTTGCTTCTGTTTTATAGGTGGAATTGTAAGTATAGACCCTCAGGCCCCCAGGGCTGGGCTCAGTAGCCTGACAGGTCCTTCTGGAGTCCCATGCTTGCACAAACACCCTCCCTCCCGTGGGGCCACCAACAATCGATGGCATCCACCTGCGATGCACTGCAGGCCTGGGACCTTACTACCTCACACCCTCCCCAAGATATCTGTGCTGACAAGAGGTCTTTACCACTTCAGAGGACTCCCCTTTGCCCTGAAGTCTTTTGTTGGTTCAAAGAGCAGATGTGGTGCAGGCAACAGCAGTGCCAGCTTCCCCCCGGCGTCCCCCAGTACTCACCTTGAGGGAGCAGCTGAGTGAGAGGAGGAGGTGGTTCAGCCCTACTGCTTTTTCCATTCTTTAGCCTTTTAGCTGAGCTGGCCTCAAAAAAGTACCAATTACTGCCACTTGTAGCAATGGCCTTGATGATGGGGAGAGCTGTCAGCTGGGAAGTGGACTGACACAACCAGTTCATTTCACATAGGTCAGCAAACAGCCATCAGATTAAAATGATTTTTGTTCGCTATCGACCTGGGCTCGATTGGAACCAGTGACCCGGAGATGAAAGGCTCAGAAAGAAGGGTTTCTATTTTGTGTATGGTCACACATCACTTCTGTCTCCACCTCACTCATTTTCTTGTCCAAAACTCTTTCTTTTCTTTTTCTTTTCTCCACCCCAAAAATTATAAATCCATCCTCCACTCTTTTAATTGCAATGCACCATATGGGGATCTCTTGAGGTTTTGTTAAAGCTTCAGTAATCTATTAGACATTCTCTCCTTTGTGTTACAAAAGATCTATCCTTCACGGGGCATGTATTGATTTCAGCATTTCTGCAGCTTGAGTTTGGAGGGCACTTTGTGAAGTAAAGCAAAGCCTGGTTTGAAATCAGCAACGATAGCAAAATAGCATTAAGGGTGTCAGGAATGATCTTACAGAGAATTCAACGTGCAAACTACACAAGGAGAAGTTAAATGGATGGGAAAAGAGATACACTGGTAGTCCAGATCTGCCTCTTCTGGGGGAATAAAGTAATGTTCTCTTGGGTCTGAAATGCCTTTATCCATTTTTATAACTGACAACTCTAATTCTGTCTTGCCCCAACCTTCCCTCTCACCTTTTTACCCTAGCCTCTGCCTACAACCTATAAATGAAGCTTCTAATCTTTTGTTGTTGTTGTTAGAAGAAAGGACCTGTATTGGGAAATGAGTATCCTTGACAATTTTTTTTGTGCTAATATTTTGTTCCAGACCTTCTCAATTTATCCTTTGTTTGAGAGAGCTTCCCTCTCATCTCTGCTTGTGTCCCACTGTAATAACAGGAATCTTTCACCTGAACTAGGATCTTTGTTGCTTACGAATTTCACAGTATTAGCACTTAGTTTTTTTCTTTCTATGCCAGGGACAAAACAAAAATTATATAAATGTGACTTGAATAAAATTTTAGAGCGTATAAAAATGATACCCATAAACATGTGGGATTCTCTAATGGCTCTCCTTACCATGATCATGAAATTAACACCCATTTTTTAAAGGCAGCAAAGAGTATCTACATAAAAATGCTACATTCTCTCTTCTCCTAAATGAATAGTGCAAATATGGTAGCCCACTACTTAAATCAATGTAATTTTCAGGCATTCAGAATAAGGCGTCTTCCTAGCACCGTATTCCCCTGTAAAATTCATTATCTGTGATAAACTATTCATTTTGATTAAACCTGTAATCCGTCCCCTAAAACACTAGTTATTATCATCCTTGCTACGGTTGAGCAGTATCATCATCATCCTCACCACCATCATTACCATATGAATCACTGGTAATAACTGATTTTGTTGGGATAATTGCTTCTTTGTCATGTCTGCTGTTGCATTTCCAGCACATGGGTGATGGTTGAAGACCAGGAAAGGGCAGTAGTTAATTCCTCCAGATACTTGCATTTAACCCACATAAGTCTGCAGGCACCAGCCCTTATTCTGTGGGTCTTTAGAGGGAGAGTTGCTGCTCTTTTTTGAGAGTGAGCCCTTTTCATTCAGGTGGTAATACTGAAAACGTGAACCCCGGAAAAATAACCCTGGAAGTCAACTTTGGAGGTGTTCAAGTCCATAGCACCGCACAAGGGTGGGATCAGCTCTACCTCCCCTCCCAAGACGTATTTTCTAATTGCTTCTTTAATACCTTCAGTGACACAGTAACCACTCCCAGTGACCCAGTCTGGTGCTTCACTATCACAACTGTCAGGAAGTTCTCTTAATGTCTGAATGAGCTCTTGACTCCTGGATAAGGAGAGAGCAGGTTATTTTCTTCTTCTTTACTGGCAGCCCTTCACATATTTAAAGACTCTCATCCTGGTGTCCCTCAGACTCTCCTGAATGTGGACATCCCAAGCTGTTCAGCCTTCTCCCATCTTCTTCGGGCTTCCTCCAGTTTCTGTGGCGCCTCTTGCTTCAACAGTGATACTCCAATTTGCACAGAGCATCAATGGCGAGCTAAGTACAAGACTCTCATATGCTGACAATACCTGCTGTAAAGTCAATATATGTTTATAAATTATAAGATATATTTTAATATTATGTATATTTGTGAAAACAGAGTATATTCCTATGCTTATACAAGCCAAATCAATATAGCAGTGGCATCATTCATTAAGAGCATACAATATCTGCAGTTTGGCACAGTCCTGGCATGGGGTTGGCACCCGTGGCTTAACCAGTTGTTTTACTTGGGAAGAACATTATTCTGTCCTTGAAAAACTGCTGGGATAAATCACGTTGCCTTTTTCCCTGAAGAATTCGCTTCCAGCGTTCGAAGATTTTTGCCTAACTAGAATGAATTCAGGAAAACCAATTGCTTCTGATGAGTTGTACAGCAATCATTTTTGCTGAGAAGTAATGGACTTTTGAGTGTTGTTTTTTTCCTACATCTCACGCACACAGAGTATACATGATACATTATTGTAGCGTGCGATGGCTGTGTGGTACTTTGCTTGTCCAGCGAGCTTGGACCCATGACAGCTCCAAACTAAAAGCTGTGCCTAGAGGGAAGTTGAGCCATTGCAAAGAAGTCCTGATGAGAGATGCGGGAGAAACCACCTTGGATCCATACAGCACAAATACAGCTGCATGGCCTCTAGAACAAAACTGCCTTGGTTTTGACTAGGGCGGAAAGAGTTTGTGCTTGCCTGGAGTGTGGGCAGAGCGAGCTTGTGTCAGCCTACAAAGTGTTTTGCAGCCAAACCCTAAGACAGTGATGCAGAGTCTAGGTATGTCTTTAATATGTTCTGATTCATTTCAAAAACTCTGGCCCCCGGAGCTTTTCTGAAATACAGTCGAACCAGTTGTTTCCCAGCCTGAGCACAGCAGACCACTGGCTGCCTAAGAAGCTGCCTTAGGGAACAGTCTTCAGCCAAAAGGTGAATGTTTGAGGTATTCTGTGACTGCCAGAAATGTGAGTGGCTGTCACAAGCCTCTGATCCAGAAAGCCTGATAACTCTGACATTAGGAAAATCTCCAGACTCCGCATCACTTCTTCTCCAACCAGTAGCTGGTTTGCAAGACCACAAAATCTGGTATTGTTCAACAAAGTGCTGATGCCTAAATAGAATGAGTCTACAAATAGGACTCTGTAATTCTACAGAACTATGAACAACAACAGTGCACAGCACAACTAATGATGGAGTAGCTGAAGCTTGGAAAAGTGTTTATTGCTAGATATTGTGCAATTCTCTGAAAATGTTACACATATCAAAAAAACTCTCTTTATTACTGTGTTTAGTCCTTTTGCTGGCTTATTTTTAGTCACAGCTTCTGCCTACAAGATATTTCTGGGTAAACCAGGGATTGCATGGTATGTGGACCAAAGCGAATGGTGTGAATGCTGGTAAATGGAAATTGAGGAGTTATGTTCAGCTTTATTGACTATCATCTGCTGTGAAAGGAAGTTCACTGTCTCTGGCTGCAGTACGAGGAGTAGAAAATAATGCAATAATAATAGTAATAATAACAATATCCATAGTAATAATAATGAAATTAGTAATAATAATAAATATGTAAGTTTTGCTCTTTCCTCATTGATTTGCAAAGATAGCTTCAACCCTTTTGTAGAGTTGTAGTTATTTGCTGCAAGAGGCATTAGTGCTGGACAGTGTGGTGACTCTTCTTAAAATCTAGTAGTTTCGTCTCTAAGGGCAGTAGTTCTATTTAAAATCTAGCAATGAGTTCCCAAACAGCATCTTGGCTCCTGTATCGCTTAATCCGTATTTTGGCATTGTTTCCACAAAGCTCAGACTCAGGGATTTGGCATCAGAACCCAAAATGTTTCTCCTCTCACTTTTATCCCACTGCTCCCCACCAGTTAAACTGGAACAAGAAATAATCACATGCTACATGTTCCAAGTAAGGGGGGG
>VZTU01008911.1:91281-102306 GCA_013400835.1 Zapornia atra
GGGGGGTGGGGAACGGGAACGGGAGGGGCACACACACGTGAGAGATGCCATGCCTATTTTAATCGTGCTGATTTTCTATGCCAAGATTCACGTGAACGGAATCGACTTAAAAACCCAACCGCTAGGAACCTGGCCGTCTTCTAAGTGGGTTTTGGTCAGAAGGTACATAAGGGCAATAACTTTACAGAATTGTAAACATGGTTTTACTAGTAACATCTGTTGCGCTTTCTTTCCCCTTGCCCCATAGTGGGCTATTCTGAGCTGACACCAAGGATATTGTCGTGAGTTAAAAGTGGCTCTCTGGAGACCGGACCGTTCTGCGCTTCCAGTCTCTTGCTCTAAAAGTTCCCAGGAGAAGCACTTGATGCACTAACTGTTTGACAGAAGGACAAGGCAAGATGACAGCTTGGGACGCCTATGTCCATCAGAAGTCTCGGTCTGTATCCCACTAGCAGAGGGTATTTAAAGATCAGACACATAAATAATAGCATTCACACACATTTGGTTACAATGCTTAATAGCCGTATCAGGAATCAGGAGAAAAAACAATGCATCCTTTATAGCATTTTTAAAGGAATTAAAACTGCTAGTTAGGATATGTTTTGCCTTTTGTCTTTTTGTTTGTTTGTTTTTAAACCTCCAGCTTACTTAATGCCAAACTGTCATTACTTTAAAAGCAAAAAAAAAAAGACCCAACAAAAAAAACCCGTGTTTCGCTTTCCCATCCATTGCAAGCCCTGAAGGTTTTCCTTCCAAAAATGGTTCAGCCTGTTTCTTTTTATTTTAATGGTTTGATGCATAGGAAAAGGGTTAACTGCATAACTCAATCACACAATATCTTAGATTACAGATAGCCTGCAAGAAAAGGTTTTGCAGCGTGGTAATAACTACTACTGCATCGTGGGAACAGGCTGTGGCAGACAATGATGGAATTGACAATGGTGCATACAAAGGCCACCTTTGGGAGAAACCATATCTCACAGCATGCTGGGAAAAGTGAGAAATAGTAGCAGATGCTGTCAGGACTATAAGCAACAGATGCCTCCTGGCCAGCGTTCAGCCAGTACAACCAGATCACACCATTCATAAGCAGGGAACATTTTTTTTTTTCCTCCCTCTCTTTGTAGGAGGGAGGTAGCAAATACAAATATTGCGGAGGAATTAAAAACAGCAGATGGTGGCAGCAGGATTTGATGAGATCAGGGTCAGGTATGGGTATACATTTGGTAGTGGCATTAATCATCCTTTCCCTTTGGGAACTGAAAGTTCAGGCCACTAACACAGCATTAAATTGACCACCTTCAGGTTATGTTTTACTTACCCAGTCACCCTCAATACCCCCTTGTCATCCTCCCCCCACTTCAACAGCATGGCCGCATAGCTCTCCTGCACAAGGCTCTGGTAGATTTAAGAGAGTTTAAAAGAACATATGTTCAATATTTGGTTAATTCAATTTGTGCTTAAATCATTAATAAGCCAGCCAATCCTGAACAGGAAACGTTAAAAGCCTCCTATTAAATCCACTGCATTATCTCTCTCTGTCTTGTGCCAAGCTGGTTGTTTTCACCTACAAATGCTCTCTGTTTATTATTGGCTTGAATATATTTGGTCACCTTTCATCTTCCATCTATTGCTCGAGACATTTAGCTTATAGCTCCCATTGTAAGAGCTCCAAAGGAAACGAGGAGGTAAATAACACTGGTTCCTTGGAAAAACAAAGTTGAAAGTGTAAATGAGCTTTCTTGGTGTGTTGCTCAGTGCGTTGGGTTTGCTACAGTCAGATCATTAAAGGAATGTAAATGAACAGTTTGTTTCAGAAAGTGACACAGATTCCTTTTCAGAAGCCTGTTGCAGATCTGAATTTTATTTTAAGAGTGGTTTGAACCCCTTACAGGTCTCTGTGTAAGAACTTGTCAAATCACAGAATCACAGAACGTTAGGAGTTGGAAGGGACATCGAAAGATCATCTAGGCTAACCTCCCTGCCAGAGCAGGATCACCTAGACTGAATCACACAGGAACATGTCCAGGTGGGTTTTGAATGTCTCTAGAGAAGGAGACTCCACAACCTCTCTGGGCAGCCTGTCCCAGTCACCCTCATAGTGAAAAAGTTTCTTCTTACACTCACATGGAAGTTCCAGTGCTCCAGCTTGCACCCATTGCCCCTTGTCCTATTGCTGGCCATCACTGAGAAGAGCCTGGCTCCATCCTCCTGACTCTCGCCCTTTACATATTTATAAACATTAGTAAGGCCTCTCCTCAGTCTCCTCCAAACTCCCTCAGCCTTTCCTCATAAGGAAAGCATTCCACTCCCTTAATCATCTTGGTGGCCCTGTGCTGGACTCTTTCGAGGAGTTCTTGGTCCTTCTTGAACTGAGAGGCCCAGAACTGGACACAATATTCCAGGTGCAGTCTCACCAGGGCAGAGTAGAGGAGGAGAAGGACTTCTCAACCTACTAACCACACCCCTTCTAACACACCCCAGGATGCCATTGGCCTTCTTAGCCATGAGGGCACATTGCTGGCTCCTGCTGTCCACCAGGACCCCCAGGTCCCTCTCACTTTCGCTTCTGTCCAACAGGCCAGTCGAGGAGATAATTTTTCAAAACCAAAATGCATTTTCTCCCAGTCATTGCTCTATTACTGGATTGTTGAGTAAACAAGATGGTGATGAAGGTGTAATCATTCTTCTGCAAGGATTGTGGGTTTATTTGGCCATTAGGAGAACACTGTCCAATAATTACATTATCCATGTTCTAGCATTGTCTGATGATGGTTTCCTCACCTTAGGTCAGTGGTATTTTTTCCATTCCTCAGTTTTCTGTTGTGAAATAGAGGTTTTCATTATACCTGCATCAAAGGAGTACTGTGGATGCTTAAACAAATTATTCTTCATTTGCCCAGTGAGTTTGTGGAGTCTGAAAAATATGCCCAGTAGGCATGGTCTGTCAGATGCCAAAGCCTGACAGCTTGGTGGTTGTAATCTGAAACTATGACACATAAAATGTTGTTTCTGAAATTCAAGATGCAGGAGAGGTGAGAGATGACTTGCCTTTATTGAATTTCTTTTTTGAAACTCTGGTCCTAGGCTTGCGTGGAGTGTTCTGGGAAGACATCCAGCATTGGCCCAGCACCCTGACTTTCCAAACCAGTGGACCTTTCTGGCCACCCAAAGCACTGATTGCCTAGAGACATATAAAGGAATCTGCCAATGGGTGGTTGGTCAAATTCGAGTCCCTCAATCAAACCGCTAGATTTTACGTTGCATAATTTTGTAGATACTTGCTATGTGGATGATAAACTTCTACGTCCTCATTAGATGTGTTTCTTTTAATTCTTACTCTAAAATTCATCCTAATTACCAGTGAGTTAGGATTTGGAGCATATTGTATCCATATGCTGGGGATAAGCTGGAGATTAGCAAGGCACAGTTTCATTTATTAATCTGTCTGTTGCATAAATACGCTGGGATGAGCAAGAATGAAGAAAATACTCTGTGGGCAGCAGGGGAAGGAAATATTTCCAGTTTCCTCTGCATCAGTTTTCCTTCTTCCAGATTGCTATCTTTGGCATCATCAGATTCATTCACCTCAGGGTCTGTGTGTTAGTCTTTCTCCTACTAAGGCCAGGTGACCCACCACCACTTGAAACGGTAAGAAGACTGGGCTTTTGTTATTCAGTATACTCTTCTATTGCAATTGTTTAACAGAAATGGGTGAAATTTCTGTGTTCAACAAGAGAGAGATGTTACATCCTACTTGCTCTTGCACACATCGTCCATGAAAAAGGAATTATCTCAGTTAAAAGGCAGCGGGTGTAAAATGAATCAAAAAGCATGATTCTTTATGTTAAGTTGTTTCACGGAGCTCTAGGGCTGATGGGACAACTAGATAATTTAGTTTGACCTCCTGTTTATCAGGAATGATTACATTTTTCCCAGTTACTTCTCTCTCAAGCCTGGTTGAATGCACGCATGCCTAAAGCATGGCTTGTGCTTGGCTGATGCACATGCAAGTATCTGATGAAACACAGCTTTGGGATATTAATAAAAGTAAAGAAAAAGCAGCAGACATCTGTATGGATAAGAATATTACCCACATGAATGTTTTCCGGTCTTTGATTAGGAACGATATGGCTCTCTGGAACATTAACAGTCAAGGTATCTACAGTTACAAAACTTTGTGAGGCTTTGTGAGGCGTTTTATTGTTCTTCCAAGGCTCTGGCACTCGCCGCTGTATTTATGATACTGGCAAAGTTATGAGAGAGAAATATTTATTCTGTTACGGCTGTGATACCCTGCTTGACTGAGGAACTATGACAGACCTCTACTGCGATCCTGTGCAGCCTGCTCTGGATGATCCTGCTTCATCAGCGGTTTGGACTAGATGATCTCCAGAGGTCCTTTCCAACCCCTGCCATTCTGTGATTTTGTGATTCTGTGTGAAACATTTACATCAAAACCTGGGCAAGCACTCAATTTACAATTGCCAGCAGCCAAATGCCTACAGACTAACACAATGAGAGAGACTCCTTTTCCTAGATAGATATGGTTCCTCTGACTGAAAGAAATCAAGCAAATATATTGGTTCTGACTCCTTTGAAGTCTTGAAACGCACATGGGTTTGTTGTACAAAGTGCTAGATTGAAAATGAATTTTTGTGGAGTTCAAACTAGACCTTTCTCTCCTTTTCCCTTCTGGATAACAAACGAAACTGACCCCTGAACCAGATGCAAAGATAGAGAAGAGAACCCTGTAAATATAAATTTGAAATATGGTGTTTTGGAATCCATGTTTAGTTATGGAGACAACTATTCAGAAGTGGGAAAAAACTGTCCTTTAAACAGCCATCCTGAACTTTGAGGTACTGAAATATTGCAATCAGTGTCGCAGATTTCTTCTCCTGAAATACCTTTGATTGTAATAAAATGTTACCCTTTGACATGCTAAGAAAGATGGTTTGTAATTAGTACATGCTTCTTGATCCTTAAAAAGACATGTTCTGAGGATTGGCAGCAGGCACATTTCCCAACAGAGAAGGCAGAGCCATGCCCGGGGTGGTGTAGGCGAGCTTCATAGTGTGGGGGCAGAGCTGAGTGCAGGCACGGATGTGGCCAAGGCCAGACATGTTCGTGCTCCAGTGGGGATATTGGAATGCAGCTTTGGAGACTTTGGAGCAACTTGGACTGCAGCCCTCTGTGACTTGGGCAGGATACAGTCCTGTCTGATCCTGCAGTTCTGCAGATGTGGAGATGCAGGTATCTAGAGACGGCCTCACAAAGATCTGGCCTGACTTTAAGAATACTGATCTCCCTTTTAACTTACATGGGGGCTACCAAAAGCATTTTAGTGCCTCTGAAGATCTGTCCTTTAACTGAAATTTCAAAAGCTGGATGGAGCCCCAACCTCCCACAACTGCCTTGGAGGATCAGCAAGATCCATTCTTACAATTTCCAGTTTTGTAAAGAAAAAGACTTGTTTGGAAATGAATTTTTTATTAATATCCAATTGTGTGTGGTCAACACGGTTCCCTTTCATTGCTCTTTGGACAAAGTTTGAAACCCCCGTGATTGCTAGCGAAAGCAAAAATTAAAAAATGGATCTTTTGAACCCTAATCAAGCTCATGTATTTGTTTCCCTGCTAGGTTTGGGATAAATCTTTCCACCCAATAGGAAGTTCTTTTGTTTTAACTTTCTGTCTCGAGGAGCAAATCGTCAAACTTCCCCCAGCGCCTGCAAGTTCAGCTGTCATTAGTCCTTTCTTCTGAAATGACTAATTTCCATCACTCCATGTCATCCATGAATGGGAAAGTAATCAGCACCATTTAGACAGAAAAACCACTTGAGCTGCAGGATCCTTTTCTCTCTGTCGGCTGATTGTGATTTCATATCTTTTATGTAAAGCAGACTTTCAGAGCTGTTACCTATTTAAGGAATTTTTCAATTAACATTTTTTTTCTTCAAGAGTGACCAGGGCCTTTCGATTCCACCACAAAGGATTGGCTTACTTTTCATATAACACTGTGCTCAGCTCAGTTCCTTCATCCTTAAGGTCTTTTATTTGGCAGTGATAATTTGGTTTAAACCCTCACCAATCAATAGCTGATCAATGCACAGCAGGAGAGGATTTCTATTGAAAACCCATTTCACTTCAAGGGACTAAAAATTTCTCATTTGAACAAAAAAGTGCTTCAGCCTTATTCAAAATCTGTCTAATTGGCTCTTGGTTAAAAACAAAAATAAGCCTAAAAGGGAAGAAAGTTCCATATGAACATTAAGGAGAGACTGAGGTTAAGGGCTGGTCCTGGAAGGTAATGAGAACCTTTAGTGTTTGAAGAATTCAGTCTCTCAGGACTTGCCAAGGTTGGGCTCTAATGTTAGAGTGCATTTTATGATGAAGGTCGTTTATTTGTAAATGTTTGCATTAGGATTAATTTTCCTTGAGTGCAAAGTATATTATTTCCAAACAATAAATCCTTCAAAATGCAGTTTTTCTGCCTCCGCGGGATAGGGCGAAGTCAAATCCCAAACACCACGTGTAGCCCAGTATTGACCCGCCAGTTAGCTGGCTGTTGTGACCAGGGAATATCATCATTGCAGGGTGGTGAGAAGCTGCCTCAGCACTGATCCTGGTACAGAGGTTTGTGCTTTCCTGCAGAATGATCCTCAGCTTCCAACTACCCCATGAACCTGATCTGACGCAACCGGCGTCGTGGGGAGCTTTGTTACTGATCGGTGTGTCATCGCTTCTCCGTCCAGCCAGGATTGCAGGACCACACTGACTACAGATGCTCTGTGAAACGCCCATTGCAAACTCCTGTTTGAGCAGGTGATGTCTGGATCCTGTTCTGATTTCCCACAGTTTTGCCTCCATCTCACTTCTGCTCCTTCCTCTGCTGCTTCTTTCCTGCTAAAGCAGGGTCACCCACAGCAGGTGTCACAGGACAGCATCCAGGTGGGTTTTGAACGTCTCCAGAGATGGAGACTCCACAGCCTCTCTGGGCAGCCTGTCCCAGTGCTCTGCTACCCTCACAGTGAAGAAGTTTTCCCTCATGTTCAAGAGGAACTTCCTGTGTTCCAGTTTGTGCCCATTGCCCCTTGTCATCTTGCTGGGCACCATTGAGAAGAGTCTGGTCCCATCTTCTTGACACCTGCCCTTTAGATATTTGTAATCATTGATGAGATCCCTTCTCAATCTTCTACAGGCTAAACAGACCCAGCTCTCTCAGGCTTTCCTCAGAAGAGAGGTGCTCAAATCCCCTGAAACATTGTTTCCTTATCTGTGCTTGTTTCAAACAGCAGAGGAAGAAAGCACAGCCACAGTGGAGCTGTTGTGTTCTTGCATGAAGATGGAGTTGAAAAAGGTAACCTTAAAAAAAGTTGTTTCAATTCTTATGCTAGATGTTTTCAAATCTTTTTAAAGATGGTGAAAATCCCCAATCATATTCAGAATGGTCTGACTTAGCAACATTCTTCTCTAGCATTTTTTATCAGAAAAATAGTCGATTTTTAAAAAAACAAGCACAAGGGATTTTTGTAGTGGAAAATAACTTTTCATTAAAGTAATATTTTTATGCAGAATTAAACACCTCCATGTAAAATCTTTATTAAAAAGAATATCTGAAACATGCGCTAGGACATTGGGCAAGAATATCCACTGAAAACTCTGTAAAGCAAAACCGCTTTTGATTTATATTCCTATTTAGTAAAATTATTTTCCTGAGTTTTTGTTAATTCTGCTTGAGAAATAAAAAGAAGATAGATTAAGTCTTAGAAACTAGAAACAGAAAAGAGCTTTTACATAATTTTATTCTTCTTTTTGTGGAAGACAAAGGATTTTTCCTCTTCCTACCGTGTGTCTTCCTACAGTATGGTTTGTTCTGACCAGGACATTTTTTCACAGAGTAATTATGGACATTAAAAAAAAAAAAATCTTTATGAGCGTTATCAATTTCACTTCGGCTAATAAAATACAAGATGAAGGGATCAAGGCACTCTGTGACATTAAAAACACTGCAGGAAGGTGAAGACATTTAGGTTGGCTCTATTTCAGTTAATTTCAATTAATTTCTGTCTCTATAAATTTTTAAATTTTCTGTGTCTGCTGAAGAGTGCCTACCAAGATCACTGGTGTGGCAGTCCCTCTGTGTTTTAGTTGAGGGGCTGCCACTGCAAAGGGACTCTAAAATTAAATGAACCTTTAAATGGGAATGGATGCAATGCCCAGTACATTTCCTGTAGATTTATTCCACACACTCCCCCCACTATTTGAAATCTAGCCACTGTGTAGGTGGGTGGAAAATCTTTTGTAAAGAAATGAGTACAGAATGAGTTGTTAGAAGAAAAGCGCTACGTGGAGCGGTATCACTGGAGAAACCTCAGCTCTCCTATATGATAGAGCAGATATGGACACAAGCAGGTTGCTGGCTGTCCTATTTCTCCTCCTCAGCATTGTTTGGGACTTTTTGTAAGGCTGCCTTCTTCTAAACCCACCTCCTTCCCTGGGACAGGGGCTCTTGGCTGCCTCTGAAGAGTCAATGCATTCTGCCACTGGTCCCAGCTCTCTACAGCCCTGCAGCAACCTCTGGCAGAGCCCCATGCCTGCTGCCCACAACCAGCGCTGCTGCTAGGGGGAACTTACAGCAGGAACGGCTAGTCAAATGTGGAAAAATGCTCTTACACACACACACACACACACACAACTCCAAAAAGCCAGGGAAAACATCTTATTCCTTAAGGACAAGCTCCTCTGCTGCTTCACTTAGAGGAGGTTATACAAGTGATGGTGTTGCCGTAGGTGGGTCACCCCAGTGAACAGGAGTGACTTACATGGGAAGGTTTACGGGAACCAAACTTTGGGTTTGGTCCCAGTTATTCTGGTTTAACTCCAGGGTAATACCATGCCAGTACTTCATTTGGTTTGGTTTTAAATAACAATGGACATAAATATTTCTGCTGCTCGAAATTCCAATGAATGCCATGTACATAAACACAGCCACTCCCATCCCAAATGCTGTCGATAATTATTTTTTTCTGAAATTATTTCTTAGTGACTTACTTGCCTCCCTGCATTCATTTTTGTGAGGATCAGTCCTGTTCCATATGAGAGAGGTTTACCCATTGCTGATGTGAAAGGTGAGGCCCCGCAGATGGGGAAAGGCTCTTGTAATCCATGTCCTCTGAAGCGACTGATGAGCCCTGCCTGGCTGTGAGGCCTACACCGGACTCGCCACCCAGACCTGAACTTCCTTTGTGCCACAGTGTGGCACAGATTGCCCCCACCTAGTCTGGCCTGATTCAGAGATGGGCTGAGGCTCCTCAGTGTGAAGTTAATATCCCAGCTTTCGTGCTGGAAAGATCTTACTGGAAAGCATCCCTTAAATGCCATCAGATGTTTGGTAAAATGAGGAAGCCTGGGAAATCTCAGAAGGGATCCTGTTTTCGGACTTCCAGATCCGCCCGCAGATCCTCTTGGAGGATATGGATCCAAATAGCAGTGGTATAATAATAACAGCAACAGAAATAACAGTTGTGCACGATGCATACTTTTCAGTAATGTACTCAGGAAATCACACTATAACGCTGGTTCTTGAGCAGTTTTGCAGGAAGTGAGGTTTTACAGGCTGTCATTTTAGTTGACTCACTCTTCCATGCCACTTCCTTGCCCATTAGCCAAGATTTATTTTGTAGGCACATGTTTTGCTATCTTTTACAGAAGAATTGGGTGCCCTCATTTCTTCCTTTCAGTTTTCTGATTTAGCAGCAATCTGGTAAAGCCAATGACATTGATGTAAAGTGGTGACTATCAACTTTGTCTTTAGTTTTCTATACGCTGAAAAAATTCCCAGGGGATTAGTCTGAGCATCTCCAATGAACATTAAAAAGTAGATAAACAAGCATAAGGAAGAGCATTTATTTTGACAAGACAAAGTTTTGGCACCTCTACCCGTGGTCCCTAATCCCTTACACCCAGCACTGAGTTCAGCAGGCTCCTGGGGCAAGGCACGATTAAAGTGGGCGAACTAAAAGCCGCCTTACTTTAGCCCCAAGTAGTTAAAATCCAAAAAGGTGCATTGTGTTAGCAGCCCTTTCATAACCCCTGCCTCTTTAATGATAGCCATTTCTCCTTTTCAACCTTTTCTATTCCTTTTCTTCTCTGTTCCTCTCTCCTGCTTTTAAGACTCCTTTGAGTGAGTGCTGTGCCTCTTGTTTTTCTTTTCCTTTGCCTGCTTCCTCCCTGGTATTTGTTTAAACCATTCCCTTGTTCATCTGCTCTCATTTTCTTTCTGCCTCTAACCCCCCCATTCAGTGTTATTCTCCGCTGTTTTTTTCTGTGTGGGTGTGAGCACATTCTCCTGCCTTATCAGCTCTCTGGCCCTTTCTCTACAACATCTGAGTGGATGCTGGAATGATCTTTAGCCAGAATCTCCCTAGGGGTCTCAGTCCCAGGCTCCAGAGCTTCTGAAATGAGATGGAAAAAGAGAGACACCCTGGCAGCAGCTTGTCCCTAATGGCCAGATGGCCAGCACTCACATTAATACAATATCAGGCATTGCTGTAGTTCTGCCTTGGAAACTGCTTGCCTGTGCTGGCATCTTCTCACACTCCTCTGACAGCCATGCCAGTCCCAGCACCCTCTTGGGAAAAGAAATGGAAATGACCACATAAATACTTTGAATTCAAGTCACTGTGCAACAAGAATCATCTAATATTTTCATGCGTGAGTGTTTACGTTAACCCCTCCCCCCTGCACACTCCCCCCTCCGTCCCCCTCCACTTCCATTATACATTGTCCTTTCCTGTATGTTTTGCTGATATTGAATTCAGCTCCCTTGCAGCCTGGGACTGATGTTTTTGAATTTACTCTTGCTTTCATGTGTACATCCTTTCACACTGTGCTTTGTCGGGTGGGAGACCAGAAAGCAATTACACATGTCAGGGCTGGAAGCAGCCAACTATCTACAAAGGAACAATCAGTTGTTAATGTTTGGCTATGGTTAGATGGAGGAACAAGCAGGCAGTGCCTT